>JAOTRH010151546.1:0-13260 GCA_034768845.1 Heliamphora exappendiculata | reverse complement strand
ATAGGAAAAGCACAAGTGGTACTTGTCAATTCCTAGGACACTCTCTAATCTCTTAGTTTAGCAAGAAGCAAAACTCAATAGCCTTGTCTACAGCTGAGGCTGAGTATATTGCAGCTAGAAGCTATCGTGCACAAGTTCTTTGGATGAAACAACAATTAGAGGACTATGGCTTTCTCCTGGTCCATCTCACTCAGCTCCTCCTCACACCACATCAACCCCTGTTCCTTTGTTGCATCATCATCATCATCTATTTCAGTTCAAGTTGACAACTCTGAGGTCCTTTCACCAATCAACTCTTTATCTTCAAAAACCACTTTCTTTTAGACCAAAGTCGATTCAAATTTCTTTGATTTGCATCATACCATCTCTTCCCTTTCTGAAAAAGTAAAACACCTTGATAAAACAAATAGGAGCCTCAGACGCGACGTAGAAAGCGCCACCGATGTAGGAAGGGCCCTTTGCAAAATCGTGGATGAAAATATTACATCTATAGTAAATTGCAACAAGGCCATTCTACATTAACTGCGCAAAGAATACGATTAAGGCATCGTCACCGCCGTCCATGCAAATGCTCAGAAGGTGGAAGAACACCTTCAATGGATCAAGGAAGCTTGGGCTAAACAGTTTAAGCCCAAAGAAACCAAAGAAGAAAAGGCCACACGCCTCAAAAGGGAAGTTGACCTTGCTTTGGCAGCTCGCTGGGAAGGCTTAGCAGCAGGTGAAGCTAAGGATGAGCACTCACGAGCTGTAAAGGAACGAGCATCTGCTAGCAAGGAGAAGGCCAAGGAAAAGAAGGAATTCAAAAAATTCATGGACGACCAATAGCCTCACATTTTTTTTGCTGATTCCAAAAGGGGAGTGATTATAGTAGAGACAAGGGGAGATGACAAAGAAGAAGTGAAGAAGTGAAGGGGAGTTTCGAACTTTTCTTTTAAGTTTTTGAATGAAGGAGAACCTATAATATTTTTAACATACATTTCCCTTTGTTTGATGGGTTATTTGAATACTTTGAATGTTGTGAATGTTATGTTGTGAATGTTTGAACAATTTTTGTCTTGGATGAATGGTATCACAATTGCTCTCGTATCTGTTCATTACATCTTATTCTTTTGGGTATGAATGTATGCTGAATGGATTACATATGAAATTGGATGTGATTGGTAAAATCACTTTGCACATATTCACGATTTTGCACAAATTAGAATAAATTCTAAATACTTCTTGATCTCTTGTGCAAATTATGTCAAAAATTGTATGTTTTCATTCTGATGTATGCCTAACCTTTATAATTGCTTTTATAGTTTAAGGCATATCGATAAGGGGAGAACCTTTGTTGAAAAATATTTTAAAATGATTTTTTAAAATGTAAATATGGTTGTAATTATCAAAAAAAGGGGAGATTGTTAGCCCAATGGCTTTTTAATTTGATTTTGATGATTTTCATAATTTATTTTCTAAGAATAAGTAGTTTTAGATGGATAATACTTTATATTTTCAAAATAAAAGTGTTAATACATTTTGAACAATCAAAGTGGGCACCTTAGCCAAAAAGAAATGACTTATATCTCAAAAAGGTTCAAACATTTGAGCATTCTTGAAGTAGAATGTTTCGTATTGATCTTAATTAAAAATTAAGTCAAAAACTTTTAAGGCAAAGTATACTTGAAACTTATCAAGTGTGTCAACACCCAATGAACAAATGGTTTGACACTAACTATTTTACAAGTTGATCTTCAGGTACTAAAACGTTAGTGTCAACACAAACCAGTTTTGTGTCAACATAAAAGTACCGAAGTGCCCAGGACTCATTTTGAGTTGACACAAACATATTTTGTGTCGACATAAAAGTGATCCTCACTTTTGGTATCCAGAAGTTTTGGTTAACACAAATAGAAATTGTGTCGACACAAAATAATCGAAACCTCCTGCAGGTTTTTGGTGTCGACCCCAAGACAAGTTGTGTTGACCCAAAAGTCCTGAGCCTGCCTGCAGAATTTTGGTGTCGACCCCAGAGACAAAATGTGTCGACACAAAAGAACCGAGACTTCCTGTGGAAATTCGTGTCGACACTAAAGGCAAGTTGAGTCGACACAAAGTTGTTCATCTGGATGCTGAAGTTTCAAACGAGTCAACACCAGATTCAAATGTGTCGACCCCAGAACGTTAGAAGGTAAAGTGCAGAAATTGTGTCGACTCCTCAGAAGGTTTGTGTCGACCCAACCACTTGAAGAATCCTGCCTTAGACACTTTATGCCGACACCAAAGCTATTTTTGTCGACCCTAAAGACGAAAATTCAAAATACGGTAGATCTCAACGGCTGAATTTTTGGTATTTATTGCCCCTACCTACCTCCAACGATCAAGAACTCACAAGAACTTATACAAGGAGTTACTTCTCAGCATTTAACAGAGCTGAAGACTTGCATTTACTATTCCATTACTCAAATCAATATCAGAAATCATCAAGCTCACATTTATTGCTGCAACTCCAGTTCTTGTTTCTCATCTCTCTTTATCCTTTCATTTATTGTAAAACATTTCTGTAAAGAGAGTGAGTGTTCTTCATTTAGTACATCTCAATTATTATAATTAAGGGTAAGTCACCATTTAGCCTTTGAGTGAATGAGTGAAACTCATCAAAGAAGAGTTCAAGAGAGATTAGAATAAAATAGAGGCTTGTTTTCATATGATTTTCTTGAAGTTGTATAAGGCGTTGAATGTGCCCATAAACATTTAGATAGCTCATGAGAAGACTTGAAACTTGTAAGGGCTTGAAATACACCCACGAAGTATTCTAAATAGTAAAAATATTCAAGAGAGATCTTGAGGAGTGGAAGTAGGCTAGGATAAAGCCGAACCACTATAAATCCCTAGTGTATGGTTCTATTTCTCTATCCCTCATCTTTTAATATTTGCATTGCTTAAATATTTGCATATCTTGCTTTATTGTAATATTAAAAGATTTCTAAAAAAAGTTTTTAAATTGCTATTTAATTTTTTGACCCAATTCACCCTCTATTCGGTTGCCTAGATATAACATCGGGATTGACGATACCTCTTTAATAAAGCTTATAACTTTTGACTGAGCCAAACCCTAGAGGTGAATTTAATTATCTGGCAGTCCAATAAGTTAAGCAAAAGGTCTTAAAAAATTTATTTAAAAAATTGATTAAATATAATTGATAGTAATAACAGGAGAATAAATAAGCATTTAATAACAGGAGCTCGAATACTCAGTTTTGAGAATATGGCTTGAAGTGTAAATATAATTCTTTAGTGGATTGAATTCTAATTAATATTTTTATGAAATTACTTCTGAGTTGAGGTGGATTTTCATAATTACATTGGAAGCCCACGTCATATTTACTCCACAGGTCTCTACTGTAACCTATTTATATGCTGTTATAAAACCTGATGCCATAATTCATATTATTCAATCAGTGACTAGGTGGTTAGGGTTTTCTCGTTATTTGAAAATTTCAAACCTAATCAAGAAGGTTTTGAAGAACACGATACATTGAAGCCCACACTTTGTTCGTGTTTAGCATTCGAGAATACAGTAGAAGGCTTGTGTCCGAGATTTGACTTTAAGCAAAAAATTGCTGCAAATCGTTGACTGAAAATTGTTGGAGCAACCGGAATCATTCAACCAAATTTCAAAAGGTATAATTCTAAAACTAACTTTGGTAGTACAACCAGGTTTTATTTTGATTGTTTGATATCAAAAGTTTTAATCAGGAGCTTGTTTTGGCCTTTGCCTGTCCAGATATTTTTTGACTAAAATTATAAACATAATCTTAGGATCTTGGCAGTTTATCCCAACACCGGGGTCCTACTCCCGTAGAAGTATCCATTAAATCGACATGTAAGAAACATTTTGCATGAAGAAACTATCATTGTTTGGAAGAGAGTTTTCTCTCCGTTTACCCAACCAAATGACTTGAAAAAATTCTACATGAAATTTAACTTTAATACCTCATCTTGGCAGAAGAGATTTTTCTAAAATTTATTAAAATTCTTGAAATGAAGAATTTCTATAGACAAAATTTTTGCGGGTTGTTTAAATCGTAAACCATGTCTATTTCTTCTCTTTATGTAACACCTCAACCATTCAATCATATATTCATATTGAACACCTTAATACACATCTCAACAATCAAAGGGTCAAAATAGTGGTCTCATAATAACTTCTTGAGTCCAAAAACTAGACACCATGAGGTCGAAGAGTGATAAATCATGTATATGGCCAAAGTGCAAGTAATTTATTGAAAAGGTTTAACGATGATAAAAATAACGTTTCCAAATAAATTTGGCTAAAGATATGCGAAAACACTTGAAGAAAACTGGCATATCTTCACTATTTTGGCTATCATTCTGTCTACAAAAGGAATTTGGGTGTGAGACTAGAATCATTGAAAAGTAGACTTTCGGAGTTTCAGTTTAGATATAAGAATGACCTTATTTGGAGTTCGGATGAGAAAGTTATGCTTATTTGAAAAATGGTTCCGACAGTAAAAAAAAAAATACCGCTCGATAGATTGATCAATCGGTCCGTCAATCCGTCAAGAATAAATTGTAACTTCTCTCACTCTGCAGCAAGATATTGAGACCACTAATAAACTGCTTGATGGATCTATGGATCAGTCCATCAATTTGTTGAAAACCAGCATTGTCTTCTTTGTTTTTAAAGTTATAACATCCACCAATGTCATTTATCATGAAAAGTAAAAGTCTAAAAGTTAACAAAATATTTATTTGATCGTAATGTAACTCATAAAACTTCTAATCAAGAGGCGCAATACATTAAAGATCAAGTTTTTAACATCACCACTCCATTATTCTCATAACAACCACCTAAACAAGATATAGACTTCAAATAAGATAAAGGTATATAACTCATAAAAATTCAATTACAAGCTTGATACAAAAGCACGAAAAGCTATCGCCGAGATTTTTTCCATCACGTTATTACTATGAAGACAAGTTTAGAAATAAACATCTAACCTTACGGCCTTACAAAATATTTAATTTATGAACTGTGGCCTTTTACGGACAAGCACTCAAAAATAAATTTTATCTTCAAGCAAATAACCCCAAGGCACCTCGAACTTGGGCTCTATTATGCTCGATACCTGAAAATGCTAGATATGAGCACGATGGCCCAATAGAAAAAAATGTACATATGGTGAACATGTAGTGTCATACATGCATGCCAATTAAATTACATAAATAGATATGAAAATCATTTATTATCCCATGAAATCGTTCATTTAAAACCTATGTTTGATTTCATACTTCAACTAATCTATATATTCAATTTTCAAACATAAGCCTTCCACATTTCCTTTTCCAAACACACATACACACACGGAGACTTTGCTAAGCACAAGTTTTTTCAAACCCCTGTCTTTATCGAACATTTACCAAGGGATCTGGCAATTCTGAATCCAAACCTCTGTCTTTATCGGCTATTAAACCAAGGGACCAAGCAATCCCAACCCTTGCGCATGTAACACCCCACTTTTCAAACAATAAAACTCCACGAAAACCAAAACTAAAAAGGAATTTTTGGTTTTGAAGGTAATTCTCAAAAGATGCCATTTTATACCAAAAAAAGTACCCAAAAGATTTTCCATCTAAAAACCTCCTTTCGATATAAATTGAACTTTTTCACACAACGGTTGTCTACTCGAGCAATAAGAGATCCGCTCGAGCTGTGAAACATCCGGGAGATTTTCCAATTAGAAACCAGAAAATTTTTTCAAGTCTAAAAAAGCACACCTAAAAACCTTGTCTCTGAACAGGGGTTTAAATTACTAAAGAATTTGGAACAAAACGTTTATTTGATAATGAAGTCACTCATTCGGCTTGAAAACGAATCATTGAAAGCATTAAATCCAAACCAAAATTAACAAAACTACAACCAACTCAAGGTTTCTCTCTCAAAATCATCACCGCATAAATGCATTAATATAATCGCCTCAAGACTTACAAAACATACTTCCAAGATCAAGCACTATAGATCATTACATGACTCCATAACAAGAGGTGGTAACAAATTTCTAAACAACAAAACTACTATAAATAAACAATGAGTTTTGTCTTCCGCCACCCCGGCTCCACAAGATCAACCCACATGATCCAAATTGCCTGAAAAAGGTTTTTAAAATCTCACAAAGTGAGTCGAAGCCCAATAAGAACAGACTATAATGAAGTAAAACAGGATATGTAATCACATAATATAGAAACGCCTCGACTTTACAAGCCTCTAAACGGTTTTCATCCTCAAAACCACACATTTTCATGTAATCCAAATACGTCCAACGATTTAAGAAAACATAAACAAAACGTTAATTTCAACTCGGTTCCCACAACTGACAATGATTCCTATGTACCAACTCTGTTACATCGGGGACGGAGGTAACAACTATAAACTCTCGCCTATTAGCCTAGGTCTGAGGCATCCAATGACCCGCTAGATAATGATAAGTTCTATACGGAGCTACAACAACAAACGCCTCCCACTGGGGCCACCACTTCATTTACGAGAATTAACCTGAAGAAGCGAAGCACATACTTCGCAAAATTTTTGGACTTTCACTGGGGAGCAATGTTGTCCCAATTACACACATACATTATTATGGCACATCTATGGAATCATAAAGAAAACACGTAGCTCACTACAAAAAATATTTGTAAATACATACAGTAAGATACAAAACTTTCAATGGCATTCCGCCATATCGTCCATTTAACCATGGAGATTAACCAATATTTACGAAATGTTCCCACCATTCCAACTGAATAGTTCAAAAACCACAACTTAGCCCTAAGGGTTAGCTCCAAACCTTAAAAACTAGGTTTTCACACTTTTTACATAAATCTCTCCGATTTTCAAAACTCATCCTTTCAAAAATCTCGGACACACACATCTACCAACTTTGTAGTAAACTGTAAAAACAAAAAATATACTTTTTGTCCAACCAAACACGGTATAAACACAAGTCCAACATTTATAGCATTTTAAAGATGGTAAAAAGGTATAAGATCACATGTAGCATCCCTTTAAAGCAAGATAGTTTAAGATCCTACCTCAGTGAGTTAAAACTCGAAACTTTGAACATCGACGAGAAACCAAAGTCGCCAAAATGTGATTCCGTTCGGATGAACGCGAAACCCACGACAAGGATAACGAGGATTGACTATTCGAACGCTAAGATTCGGACCCAAATCAAGCCAAAAACTAGAGAGAAGGTACAGTTTAAGAGAGATTTTTCTGGTGAGATGAGAAGAAGCTTGCAAAACAAGCTTTGGCACAAAGCTCAAGGAATGGGCTGACTTTATAAAATTTGGCACCCGGCTATCCACTCGAGCGAACAGGGATCTGCTCAAGTGATCCTCCACCGACCTAACTCTCGGCCACTATTCTGCTCAAACGAACAGAGATAAGCTCGAGCGGTCATCACTGGTTGGAAAATGTAAACAAAATATGCATGATCAAGGCCACGCATGCATAACACATATAGAAACATGCTATTCTAAAATGATTGAAGCAACAATCAACACATTGAATAAACATTACGAAAAAGAAATAGAACCGGGTGCTACAACACAAGTTTATGGTCTTTTACCGATGGGTATCTCGTACCCCACTCACTTTCTGTGACAAGTCTAGTCCGAATCTCTACAAGTCTCTACACACGTATACCCACACACACCGGGCACTTAACACCTTTAAGTCAAGTCCCATAACACATTCAACATAAATCAATTTCATCAAAAACTCCCTTTTTATTTCCAATTTCCTTTACAATATTCCACATCACATTTATATCAAAAGAATTCAATATTAGTTCAATTTTGTCATTTTCACAAAGATAACATGTTCATTTTCACCATCAACTTTAAATATGCAATTTTTCCAAATAATAATAAAACCCTAATTTATTCATTTGAACATAAAATTCAAAATAAATTTTTATAGTACATTTCTATCATATAATCACTCTATTTAACGCTTAAAAATGACATATCATCAATATGAGGGCATTTATTTAAGAAAGGAGTTTTTTTTTAATAAAAATTTCTAAAATCTGAACCCACTCAAAATAGGTAATATCATTCATCACAACACATATTATACCAAAATACAAGAAAATCCACCTCAAGATCCAAATAAGAAGAGTTTAGGTGAGAGACTCCAAAATCCAAACATATCAAAACAATAATCTATTCGGTGGAGATCGTATCCCTCGTCGTTGTGATTGTTTTTTTCTTTGTTAGTGTCGTGAGAAAATGCCTCTAAGACCTCTATATATATAAGTGTATAAATATATATTGTATTTGTGTGTATATATATATATATATATATAGAGAGAGAGAGAGAGAGAGAGAGAGAATCAAATGAGAGGGGCCCCTCCCTTTCTTTGGGGTTTGGGGTGATCCCAACTTCTAAATTTTTGTTGCCCTAGTTCCAATATTATCTTTAAGATCATAAATGCCAAAATTTTCCCAAAAGTCAAGAAGTCAAACTCCTTAATAGAACTTTTTTTTTTATCATTGCTTTTATCATTACAACATGGGATTGAAGAGAGTATTAGAGATAGAAGAGAAGAGTTTCTTGAGGTTCTTACTTGATGAGTTTGGGTCTTCAAAGTGTGCTCAAGTACTAAACTTTAATGCCTTCGACCATCTTTGTCTCGGTCTCTCTCTAGTCAGCCGAATTTTCAAGAAGTGGGAAGAGGGTTTTGTATTTATAGGCTCGAGCTTTGGGATGAAAGGTCAAGAATGCCCTTGGTTTGATTGGAAGACTTGGTCTTCTTGGAATTGGTTTGGCTCAAGTTGGTTTGAAAATAATAAGATTAGAAACTAGTTAAATTTGAGGAAAACTAAAACATGGTGGCCACGTATGCTAAGGCCTTGTTTGAGTCTTTTGGGGAACAAGCTTGAACGCACTAATAATTAATTTTTGGGGTTTTAAAATTTGTTTCTTTTCTTAATTAAAAGCTTTAAAAAAAGCCAAATGAGGTTCCCACCCCTAGATGGCCGGGCGTGTTGTGTATATATATATTTGTCATATTATATTATTTATAAAAGAAATGAGAATTGGTCTTAAAACGGTTTATGGGGTCCATTTAAGGTTTAGGTAAAAAACTTTCTTAGGGCTTAAATAATTGGGACAACTCTTCCTTGCTAGTATTGAATTTATCCTAGACCAAATGCTTTTTATGTTTGGGCTTTAAAAACTAGTATGGCCTATGTGTGGCCTAAATATAATCAAGACAAATATTCAAACTAAGCTCAAGCTTAACATAAGCCCAATGTATTTGATGAGACCCAATTCTTCAATAAAGCTCAAATGCACACAAAGTCCAAAATACAAAGAAAGCTCAAGTAAGATTAAAAGCCTAACTAATATAATGGCCCAATTTTTTAATTAAGCCTATGAATTTTTAAAGAAATGCTTGGATCAAGCCCAAACAATTTAAGGTTTGAGCAAAAAAATATTAATTCTTGTGGCCTAAAAATATTATTCTCATTTTAAATATTTATATATAGTTATATATAGATAATTGTAGAGATTTCTTTTAATCACATGTTGGGCCCCACAAAATCTCATTAACTAATTAAAATGTAATTTTAATTCCAAGATTGCATTGAGCCACTAAAACTTATGTACTTTTTCTCTAGGCTTTTAATTGTAGAAAAATATCTACATTTATTTTCTGTGTATGGATATGCATATTTTATTTCCACATATTCTCGTTTGAGCCAAAATAGTGATATATAAGAATGTATACACCTTTTCTCCACTAATTAACCAAATGGGGCCCACACCAAGTACTCAAATCCCTTAAATTAAGGAAAAAGTGTACTTAAGTATTTTTCAATTTTTCTTGAGTCAAACAAAATTTTGTACCTTTTTTGGGACTTTTATTGTAGATAAATAATTTTTCTGTCTAGAATATGCATATTAAATTTTCACATATCCTTTTTTGAGTCAAATCCTGATTCATAATAACCTATACAAATCCTGCCCACCAATTATCTTTCGAGTCAAAATATATTCGTAGATATTTTAAACACTCTATTACTTTTTTTTAATCTATCTTTTAACTGCAAGAATTTTATACAACTATTTTTTTCCAAGATCCATATATTTCTTTTTCCAAGACAACCTTCCAAGTGTCTTTTAAGGAACCTTTCTTTTGTATTTTGCAAGAAAGACCACTCAAGCTCCAAGGCCTATATAAAGAGCCCTCCCCAACCCTTCTTCCTCAAAAATTCGGTGGAGCAAGAGTCCTAGAGAGAGAGAGAGTCCACGAAGAAAAAGAAGAGAGAAATAAGAGGAAGAAGAAGAAAGAAAGGAAGTTGTTAAGCTAAAGCTAAGTCCTAACTACTTTGATATGGACTTTCCAAGATAAGAACTTCTACAACACTCTTTAACATTATCTTCTAACACCTCTCTATTACAAGTAATATGATCTAAGAAGCTAAAACCAAGATTAGAAACAAGAACGTTCGAAAAGAATCGAATAGGAGATAACCATGCAAAATTGTTCGTTGTAACGCCTTGTTATTTGTTTAATCTTCCATGACCTAAATGAATATATTATGAACATGTTAGGATCTTTGGAGTCTCTGGTTTTTTTATGTGAATATTGTATTTATTGACACGCAATCTAAGTTAAACATGAAAAGGAACAAGTTTATCGAAGAAAAACTAAAAACAGTCGCTTTTGAACCTTACCCAAATTCTAAGAGGAACCAAACAATGTCTTTTTCTAAACCTATTTTTACTGGAGCTTCATGAAATTATTTTTAGCATGTGTGATTTTTGGTAGAACCTAGAAAGGTGTCTAAGTGTCCCAAATAAAGTTTTTACGCTTTTACGCCAAAGTTGCAGAAAAAAATCCATTTTGCTGAATTTTTTAAACTTCCAGAAAAATCCCCCCAGGCCAAATTTTATGTTCAGAGCTAGATTTTTAAGTTATTTTTCATTTAAATTTATTTGGAGTGATTTGATCGAATGATTTTTCCTAAAAAACATTTTTACCAGACAGTATCGTTTTTGGACCTATTCTGTTCAACAAATTTTTACCCCTTCTTAGAGGCACCCCACAGTTTAGCTTCCATCATGAAATATATCCTTAAAATGTATATCTATCACTCCATCAAATTTTGTAGCAAATTATTGACGTTTAGTATTTTAAAAGTATTTTACGGCCAGACCTCTAAAAGCTAAATTGTTTAGTTATAATGAACGGTGATGCCTAAGTGATTGATTTGTTGTGTTATGCCTACAACTTTCCATGCATGAGACTTGTTGATATATTTATAGCATGTAAAGCATAAATAAGAGTTGTTAGATACCCTTTGCTAAGAACATGATTAGTAGACCAAGAATACGTATAGAGAACCTGTAATAACCCAAACTTAAAGATATGAATAGAAAAGAAAGAACATCCCAAAAGAAACGAAATCTCAACCTAAGTTCGGTAAGAAGAACTGGCCCGACTGTTTAACATTTTGAGCTCGAGACCCAAGATAGACTAGAAACTACACAAGCATGTTGTGAGCCCCCGACCCTTATCTTTTAGGTTATTTATATATTTGATATGTTTCCTTCAGTATATGAATAGCATCGATGCATGGTTTTTGCTTTACAGTTGTAGAGCAGCATGTATAAGTGTGTTATACGCTTTTCGGGGTCAGGTAGAGGAATATTGGACCTTAGAAACCTGTTTTTGGCTTGAAAACATCAAAAAACACACTGTTCTGGGGTTTGGTCGATTGAAGGGCCTGGTTTAGTCGATTGAACCAAAATTTTTAGGTTCAGTCGACTGGACAGTATGTTTTTGGCGTGCTTATAAAGGTTCCAGTGGGCTGAGATATTTTCATTCGCTTCCTTCTAGGCTAAGTTAAACCCCTTTTCTCTGCCTTCTTTCTAGCTTTGAGGGCCTGAGGCTTAGTTTTGAGTCCGATCCTTTGTGGATCATTGCTATTGGGGCCGAGGGCTTCGTATCCATCCGGTCATATTTTCGTTTTGACGCCGTTCAGTTTTGAGACGTTGAGTTTTTGACACTTCGAGGTAGAATTCTATACCCTACTATTGTACAAGGGTGATATATGTGATTATATGCGTTTTCACCGGGTAGAAAATACAACAAATGTGATTTTCATGTGTAACCGTAATTTTTCGGTAAAAGTGGGTTTTTACGCCTTTTCTTAGTTGTATACATGTTTTGGGTACGTGGTATCCGTAGTTTTCAAAAGGAGATTTGAAAATAAGGTGTTTTGTAAAAATAGTGAAAAACGTCTTTTTGGAGGTTTAGAGCTAACCCGCGGGGTTGAATCTAAACTCTTAAATGTTTTGTTGGAAATGATTTTAGATCTCCATTTTAATGAATTGGATCTCTTTTATACATGTGTTGTATTAACTGTTTGTGGGTTTTCGTCGTTGAACTACAATGGGTTTTTAAATATTTCCATAGATGTACCGTGACAGTGTGTGGTTATGAGTTGGGCTTCTATTGTTCCTTGGTGGAAGTCCAAAAACGTGCGCAAAGTGAGTTCGCTACGGTCCCTCGGGTTAATCCCCATAAACGTGGTTTGGTTATGTTTCGTCCATCGGTCGTGGCAAACCGTAAAGAAACAAGTGCATGGTTTGGGTGCTTTCCCATCGGTCGTGGAAATCCGTAAAGAAGTCGGTTGCCTATGTGAATGGCGTTGTTGTTGTAACTCCGTATAGAACTTGTCATTACCTAGCATACCTTAAGTGGTTCAGGACTAGGGTAATGGGCATGAGTCTATAGTTGTTACCTTTATTTGTATGGCAGAATCGGTACATAGGATTTCATTTATATCTTTTCTCCTCAGCTGTGTGACCCGAGTGAAGCATACTGTTTATTTACAGCTTTCCCTTAATTGTGGCATGATATCTGTTAGGATGATATGCATAGTTTGAAGGATGAAAAACGTGGGGTTCTATGCGATAAAATATTTTTGAGACTCGTGGTAGTTTGATGCAAACTTGTGGTTTTGGAAGAAAAATATTTTTGGCTCATGTGGTTGAGCCCATGTGTGTAAAATTGCATAGCCTGCTTTACAGTCTTATTGCCTATGTTCTATTGGGTTTCGGCTCACGGTGTGAGATTTTGTTGTAAAATCTTTTCAAGTGAGCACGAGTTGACCTAGTTGCAGAGGTGATGGAAGACTTGCTGTAGTTTTTCCTATTTTTGTACATGTACTTTTACATGT
>JAOTRH010151535.1:0-13261 GCA_034768845.1 Heliamphora exappendiculata | reverse complement strand
TCAAATACTGGACATAATATACGGACTATGCATTCATTCATCACAAATATAAATATGAAACCACGAATGCAAAAACAACTCAACTGTTTCTCATTAATATGCCATGGATCAAGAATAAAAAAAAACTAAAAAAGCAAGCCTTTTCAGTATACATTCCTAACAGTAAGGGCTCGTTGTTTTATGAGTTCTGATAAGAACCATGCCCTATCTTGGATGTGAGGACGATTAATACTAGTGGCGTGCTCACACAAGACCTGGGCTAACCCTAGCGCTTCTTCGTTTACAGGTCCATCTGCTTACTGTTGATGGTTAGGTCGTCTACCTGCCATCTGAATAAAGAAGGAAGGTATTGTGGCTGGTGAGTCTTCTTTTTAAGGTCTTAATTGTTCTTAGGTGTTAAGATCTTATGAAGTTAGTTTAAGACTAATTCATTTGTATTTCTTATCATTCGAGTTCGAGTACATAGAGCGATTGCCAAGAGCAAGGCACATAACATATAAGGGCCCAACCAGAATAGGTGTGGATAAAACCATCGAAGTCTGACTGCGTAGTCTCACGTTTCTTTCAAGTTCCATAGCATTTCCATTGTACTTCCACGTACCACAATCTTGCGGGTCCTATGCAAGCTTTATCAGTGATAGCGATAGGAACCTTCGTGTAGGTCTCTATTAGAGATGTTGTATAAGCTCCTACTTAGCAGTTCTTGCTGGTGGGTTATTGATCTTCAAAATACGCTAACCGCGGACATTGGTACACATTCTGTGATTTAACTCCAGGTAGAGATCTGCTTTGCGACTCGATGATGCGCCGGGTGGTTCCTCTGAGGATGTGCACGACCCAATTTTCTCGTGAAAGCGCTAAAGTCTAATAACTATCGTTTCTCATCAATCTAGGACTTAGGAGAGGCGGCCTGGGGTGGCGAGTGGTCAAACGTTTAGCTGAAGATTTCGAATAATGTACTAGACTGCACGATACGTGGCTTGGGTTTAGAGTGGCTCAAGGAATGTGAACAAATCCTTTACTAAGATTCGAGAAAAGATTTCAAGATGGTTCAAAAGATAAGTCAGATGAGGTCAAATGGTCACGGTTAAGGCAGTCACCGTTGACACAAATTGAGTAGTTATTTGGGGTTCAAATGTAGGTGAAATAAGAGGAGGACAGTGAACAATACTTAAACAAATGTCCTTTGAGCTAATCCAGTACAATTAGATTCTGATAAAAGAGATGTTAAACAGTAGGCAGCCAAACTAGATAATTGCCCTGAAGTTACGTCGGTATAACGTACTTCAATTCAAGTATCTAAGTCTACTTTCCTAGTAAGGATTTCAAGAGTAAATAAAAGAATTCACAAAAATCACTCCAACATATTGTAGTTTTAGAATCGAGAGAAGATGAACGATGGAAAAGATTTCGTCAATGTCGAATGTTCGGGACGGGTAATTAACAAAGAATTGATATTGAGTTCTATGAAAGAAGAATTAGTTCAAGGAGACCGGCTTGAGTAAGAAGAGAATCAAATGCAAATACTGGTCATCATTGAGGCGTGTAAACTTGAGGACAAAGGTATTTTCTAGGATTGAATTTTTTTTTTTGGATTATTAATAAGACTTAGGTGCATAAAGGTTACAGACGAACGACACTTGACGGTATTGTTGAGGACTGATGATATGATGAACTTCAAATAGGTAGAAAATTTAACAGAAAGGCTTGGGGTAAACGAGAAAAGAAATTGTAAGGATGAAGTTGAGGGGTTCTAACGGTGGCTCTCGAGATGATATCTAAAACTTCTCCTAGTGCATACTCCCATCTACCCCCCTTAAAAATAAAATAACTTATTGTATGAATCTCTGATCTTTGATCTCGATGCTCTTACTCGCCCTTCGCATATAGATTTCTTGCTGCTTCTGATCCTGATGGCGTCCTAACACGACTCACTACAGGACTTAGACGTCGCAGATTTTAGTTCTTATAATGTATAAATTATAATTATAATTAATACAACGCACCCTACTGAGCTTCTACGCGACAGAACGCATGGTTTTCCACAACCCAAGGCCTGAAGGTTCACTAAACCTAGGCTCTGATACCAACCGTGACGCCCTGTCCTCCCGACACATTGGAACATACATAAGTATAGATAAGGAGAATATTCTAACCATTCATTAATATTTAGATGTCATAAATATTACATCATTAAGAGTTCAATCATTAAGAGTTCTGAACTGTTCATAAGTACATAAGAATTACTGTTTCACCAAAAAATTTAACAAAAATTACAATACGCCCAAAGAAACTTAACAGAAATAACAAAAGTAAAAACTCAATTCTTCAGCTAGCATTGTCGAGGTCCATTGGCTCCTTCCACTCACTCTGATCTTCAATTCTGTCTTCTTCTATGTGGGTGACTTTTTCAAAGAACTCATCACACTCACCTGTGGCACGAATGCCATGATCCAAAACCCAGAAGCAAATTCTCTAAATTTTCTAACAAACTCACAATAAAATATCCTACAATACATATTATATAATACTCAATACAATTTTAAGGCCAAAGAGATAGACAATTTAACGTTTTCAACAGGGTAAGCATATATAAGAACAATTGTGCAAGTGCTGATGCAAATGAATGCAATGCAGTTGTCCAACCCGACTTGTACCCAGAAATAAAAACAGGAGCTCCACTTTAGGACTTATTTCTATTGCTTGTATGGACTTATTATTATTATTGCCGCCTCATGGACTTATTGTAATCGCCGTGATAGGATTTTATGTTATTACCGCCTCAAGGACTCATTGTCAATATCATGATGGGACTTTATATTATTGCCACCTCAATGACTTATTGCCATTGTCGTGATGAGACTTTATAGGATTACCCACATTAAAAACTAGGATGTTTGCTTAGTATTAACCCAATGTCTAAATTATTAAAACTAAAGTGCTAGTGACGAACCCGTGATACTCAACAGTATTTATAAATAACAAATCTTTCTTTTTGAGCACTGAGGACACACTTGAGGTGCTCAGAGGGAATATATCCCAAAATAGTTACAAAAATGGCTACTATGAACACCCTAGATTAGGAGTTGAGAAAAGAATAATTTCAATATAACTCAACCCACCACGACAGATACGAAAAGAACTCTGATAACCCAAGATGCAAATATAGGAATGCTCATGATGTGCAATATGATTCTCGTGTACAATTGATAATAGCATCGCATATAAACACAATATGACACAAGGTACAACTTGTTAAAACATTAAGTACAAGCATGCGAAGCATAATCTATAATTTTTGTGACATAGAATCGAACTATCAGCATGGGTTCATTTCATCAAAATTATTATTTTCATGCACCAATTATTCACAAAGTTCATAGAAAATGCATATATTCAAGTTTCACAAAGTAACACGCCATTCGTGCACTTAACCAATTTTAGGTAAATATTTAATTACTAGTTTTAATATTGCGACAGTGTTTTGAAGTACTTAAACATGGATTTAATTTCTAAAATTTGAACACCAATTAGATAAAAATATTTTGTACAACTTTCATATTTGACGCTAAGGTTAGATCCTAGGAAAAAAGTGTCATTTATTTTATTTAAGTGAAAACCGTTCAGTATTTTACAAAGAAAAACACAAAATTTGGACCTCTATTGGCCACGGTTTTGGAGCATGAATTCAAGGGTTATAGGTCTGATGTTTGGTGAGGTTTTATTTTAAGGTATTCCCTACAAGTTTCATGGTTTATGCTAGAGCAAGTTGTTTGGAAAACATTAGTGATTTTAGCCAATTTATAAAAAGGGTTCAGTCGGCCTAAAAATGGTATGCAGAATAAGTTTTTAACAAAGAATGCTCAAAACCATTGGGGTATCATCCGAGAGTAGTTTGGGCTGATTTTTTCTCAGTACTTAGTTTCATATGTTAGCTACAGTTTTCATGTTTACCACTTTTGGATTTGGCTTTTTAAAACTTAGGAATTTGGTCTCACAAAAATGTGTGACGGAAAGCTATGTCAGTCACTTAAACACAGCCGTGACTTTGAGAAGTGTTTTGATATATCAAAACTTCATATTTTTGACTCATTTTTTGGTGGACAATAAGATAAATGTGTTATCTTACATGTTTTATATTTTAACCTAAGCTTGGTTCTCACTCTTATTTAGGATTTTTAGGTCTGCATCTTAGAGTGGTCAAAATCTGACACTCTTTGATAAAAATGGTATATCTGAAGTTCTACCCAACGAAATCACTTCAAACCAATTTGGTATGAAACAAAACTCAAAACTCTATATCTGGACATAAGAATCACTTTAGATCATTTTTCTACAATTAGTTGTGATGTTTTAAAAGTTGGTGACAGAATGTTCGCATGTCCAGAAAATCAAGTTATTTAGGATTTTGAAGACTTGGCTCATGTTATGTTAATTTTTAAAGTATTTTCTTTGCATGCATGTCATAAAATCTTTCAAACCAAAACTCTAGAACATATGTAATCCATAAAATTCAAAAACATACACATGCAAACACATGCAAAACTTGAACATACATAAGCAATCTACTATTCACACATACGACGCCTTTTTGAGTTATACTTTATTTTTCTTTTTCTTATGGTTGATTATAGAGATGGATTGAGTACTATCTCATGAGAGTATATCAGAAGATTTTAGAGAATTTACTTACCTCTTTTGATGCTAAAAATATTAAAGAAGAATGGGTCTTAACTTTTATGCCTTCCCCTTGATTCTTCTTAGCTTCTCCTTTCTTTTTCCTTCCTTCTTCTCTTCTTTTTTCTTGAGAACACTTAAAAAAATTTTGTGGTTTCTCTCTCACCCTCTATCAGCCGAATTTCATGAAGGAGAATGGGTGTTGGATATGTTTTTATACAGAAATTATAATGATGGGATAATTATTGCACATAAATTCAAATTTAAATTTTTCTTTGTTTCTATTGGTTGCATGGGGTGGTGGTCTCTATTTGAGAGATATATATTCAGATATTTCTGATGGGAAGTCTGTTAGGGCAAGTCTGGGTGCCTCCAAATCTGATTTTGTATTTAATTAAGGTTTAAATTGAATTTTTGTACCATTTTGTAAAAAAAATGCATAAAATATTAATTTTATGTATCTTTTTTGTGTCTAAATGTACTAAAACCTATTATATTAATGTATTTATAATTAATTTAGTCATTTCATAATTTATCATAATTTTGATAACAATTAATTAAATAATTATAGGTTTTTAAATTAAATTATGCTAATTTGACTAGAATTGACTTTTTTACTTATTTATTGTGTAGAGACTTTCAAAAATTATTTATTTACTTTTATTGATCTATATTCTTATATTATTATGCATATTACTTAGTATAAAAAATATTTAGTCAAATTAATACTTAATTTATACATCTTTTTCTTATTTTTAAACTTAAACAGGTAAAAAAGTTACTTTTTTCCTAGGTGACCGCCATGCAAGGGTAATTTGATTATTTTTATTATTATTTTATCTTTTATTAATTAATTATATGTAAATATTTAATTTTAGACATCCATGTGTCAAAATTCAAATAAGGCTTTTCTATAATAATAATAATAATAATAATAATAAACTTTAATAAAAAAATCTAAGAATAATTACATTTACCACCCCTGAGATTTAAACTTATTACAGGGATCTCTCCTGTAATTTTTAAAATTACACTAACTTCTCCTAAAATTTAATTTTTAACATCAATTGCACCAAACTGTTAAAATTTTTGTTAAAATTTAACAAAAATCGTTTTTTCCACCCAAAAATTACCATTCCCACCCCCAAAACCACCATTCATACCACTTCCCCCCTTCCAAAACGACCATTCTCATCCCAAATTTTAACGGAATAGTGATTTTGAGAATGACAGTTGTAGGGTGAAAATGGTGATTTTAGAAGAGAAAGGTAGTTTAAATTGTGATTTTAGGATGAGATGGGCAATTTCTATTAAATTTAATGAAAATTTTAACAGTTAAATGCAATTGATATTAAAAATTAAACTTTTAAAAAAATTAGTATAATTTCAAAAATCATAAAAGAAGTCCCTACAATAAGCTTAAATCCCAAAAGAGGTAAGTATAATTATCCTAAAAATCTATATTAATAAAAAAATTATCTTTCTTAGATATATTTTTCTATAAAAATGGAAAAATATCTATCAATCTCTAAGGTGCAAAATGAGCTCTTTTTTAATTTTTTAAAAATATAAAAAGCAAAGAGGAACAGTTGTTGGCACTTCATGCTACCACGTTTTGAAAAATATTTCTAGCAAAATTAAAGTGCTCTCACAGTCTCTATTCTACAAACTATTTTTCTTTTTACACTTTTGGATAGTTAAATTTAAATAATTATAAAGGGTGAACAAATTCATTTTACCAATAAAAATGTCACATTATTAGTCACATCACCAATTATATATATATATATATATATATATATATATAGATTAGGTAAGTTGGGGAGAGAGGCTTGGACGCCCAGGAGTTGAACCCTAGGGGGTATATGAAGCTGGCAGCGCTGTCACATGCGCTAACCTTCACATCACCAATTATATTTTTATGGCTTTTTGTATACTTTTTAGTTTATTTTGGTTAGTCAAATAATTATTAGTATTGGATATGCTACAAACACACACTCTACTATAGCTAGTTTAACTTTTTATGCATACATTCCAACATTACTCACTATCAAAAATTATCCCTCCAACCTTCTAAATTTTTACAAAAAAGAAATGTGTACACCGTGTGTGACATAGTGATAACGTTATGCCAATGAATAGAATTTTTGAAAAATTAAAAAAATAAAAACTTGTCACAAAAGTACATAAGATTCTTGAAAAATATATATTGAATACCAAATTTACAATAAAGTAACATATTTAACTCATTTTTTGGGGATTGTTCTTTGGCAGCAATAAATATATTCTTCTTGCAACAGAGTCATCTCGCTCATATCCATATATATGATTCTCTGTTCATTCTTCAACCGTTCTATTTGCATCTTTTTGGCCTTTTATTGGAGTTTCTTTCTCTTGAAGATAAGATTTTCCAAGTATTTCTATTTTGTATTCATTCATTTGTTTTTCTCTCTTCCCTGGTCTCCTGTAATAAATTAACAAAAGAACATGTATAATTATTACCACAATCTTTGCCTCCTCATTTATTTATTCACTCCTTTTTGACCTTTCTACTGGGTGATCTTTCCAGGTCTACATATTTCAATTTAGGCAAAGCATCGTTGTCCCTCAAATTTATCAAATCTAATGTAGAAGGAGATGCTCCAAGAGTCGGCCTTCTTAGTTTTCTATTTCGTTCCAATCGTTCCACTTTAATTTAACATTTCCATGTAGACAAAGCAACCACAAAATTTGTTCTAAATTACCGAACAACAATTCATTAAAAACTCTAAATATGAGTGCATTCATTGGTTTTGTAAGTGCAAAAATACTCCCACACCCTTAGTTAATATGCCTTTAATTTTTTTTCATTCCCTTGTACCACATCTAAGGTAATGTTAATTCAACGGTAAGATTTCCACCTCATAGTCCTTTCCTAATGGTGCATCCTATTTGTGAACTGGTTTAAAGTTTCAGGTTAATTTTACAATCAAGCTCGATTCATCCATCGAGAATAGAGTAATATCCGTCTATAGATAAGGTAAAAGAAAATTTGAAATAAAAATATAAAGCATCTAAAAAACTAAAATCAATACAATTGAGACACTACCGTCATTGTTCTCAACCCCTCAAATTCCTCTCTCATCTCCCCCCTTGCCTCACGTCTACATTCAACTGTAATTCACCTCCAAAATGTACGACCGTCCAGCAAATTAGCCCCGACACCAGCTACCTAACAAAAACACTGCCACTAAAATCTGTTTCTTATCTTGCAAAAACAAATGCAAATGGGCACAAACAAATCCATATACCGTTTCAAATACAAGCACACATCAACAGTTGTATATAAGCACAACAAAACAGGTCAAGACAAGAAAACCTTTACCGATCAAAACCCAGAACGGACTTGATCTCGGTATCTAAAATCAACCCAAATTAGTTTAACAAATATAAAACATAAAAACGTGTCACAGGGATCTGAAACCAATTTAATATTTTGCCTCTTTTTTTAACATAAATCTAGGGTTTTGGAACTCAAAAGTGTTTCGACAAATCCTTCGCTAATATCTATCTCACAACAACGCATTAACAAGAAATCAGAGCAAAGAATTCAAAACATACCACAGAACAATGGCAGTGGGTTTTGACCGAAGCAAAACAGAATCGAATAATGGAGCGAATACATTGCTATTGCAGATAAATAATCCAATATGCACCGATAATGAAACAGAATTCACTTGAAACATCAATAATCCAATAATGAAATTGAATCCAGTGGAAACAGAATTCACAAAAACCTATAATTTCAACGAAAAGGGAACAAGTTCTGAACCAAGTGAAGCTGACGATAAACGAGGGAGAGACAAGAAGAGAGGAATAAGGATGGGAGGGAGAAAGTGTTACCTGCTGAACTTGGTTTTCTTTGTTCTAGGTATAGCAAGCCTAACACTGCTAGCCAAATATAGCCAGCAATTTTTCTTTTTGTATGATGGCAAGTCAGTTTAAAAAAGCTGTTGGAGCTGCAAAAATAAGACTAGACTCTTTATTTAGCGGCCTCATTCAGAGAACATTTTGGAGACGCTCGCCCACAATCCCATGTATATCACAATACACCTCTTTCACCTGCTTAAAAGTTGACAGGTGTCAGCATACCAGATGATGAAATTAAACTTGACATTGACAACGTTCTATACCATGAATTAAATGAAAAATGGCCATAGTTTATTAATTATAACTACATAAGCACAATTCCTACCACCACCTAATCAGACTATTGATCAAGAATAGGTGTCACTTCCATTAACATTACAATTAAAAACCTGAAAGGAAAATTAAAAGAAAAATAGATAGAAAAGAAGGAAAAAATAAAAAAGCGCCCCCCTCCATGTTAGCTCTTTCTTTAAAAGACCTTTACATTCAGTAAATTCTACAAGCAAATTTTGACACAAGAAAAGAGGAAAGAGAACAAGGACAAAACAAATATTGTGGTCAATTAGTTAAAAGAGAAAAGGAAAAGAAGCCAAAAGGGAGAGAGAGAGAGAGAGAGAGAGAACTAGCGAGCCGGCTGTGTGCGCAGCTTGTTGGCAACGTAGAGCATGTGGCTGATGTTCGTGGATGGATAATGTTGGAGTAACTTGAGATTAGAGGTGAAGTCACCAGCAAGTAGGCGCCTCCGGATAAGAATCAGCATCGCACAGCAAATCCGAAGCAGAGTTTCCTGACACATTACACAACATAATTGCCCGTTGAATGATACGATTGATTTCCAGGGATTACTCAAAGATGTTGCAAGGACTACTTGAAGATGGGATAACTCGAAGTTTAAATTGATATCTACAATAGCTATAAATGGAGCAGGGATCTGTCCCAAAAATTAGATGTACCACTGTCCCAATTCACTGAAGACAATTAGATCATGTGAGAATCTCAATATACAAAAATCTAACAGCCTTCACTACATTGAGGTAGAGAAACATATAATTTTTTTCGGAGCAGGTGATTGCTTGCCCTAAAAATGGCCTCTCTCGGAAAAAAAAGCAATTAGTAACAAAAGGTAAGGGAAAAATAGATAGTTCTAAAAGAGCATATATGTAGTGCTTTTGGGCGACTACAAAGACAAATGAAAACTCAATTAAAATAAGAAACATGAACTTACTTGAGGACCTTCAGGGTCACTTAAAAGTGTATCCCAAATAAGAAGGCTGTCAGCAAAATTGAATTCTTGAGTCAAGAGAAGAGTTATCCATCTGAATGCATAAAACTGAGGATTCACCTGTTATTAACATAGACAAAACAATGGCATGACATTGTCAATTTTAATCTAGTAGCAGATAACAATCTTGAGACAGCTTCCAGAAGTGATTGCCTGAGAAAGTTAAGTCCGAAATTAGAAAGGGAAATCCTAGTTACATACAAAATCTTACATAGAGTTACAAGGTAGAGAGCAAATTCAACATCACATAGCCAAAATGGTAGAAATCTCCTCATCTAACCAATGTAAGATCATATAATTCATGTTCCAAAACAGGAGTAAAACTAAGTCTTATTATTGCTATAAACAGAATAGGAGTTGATAGGTCTGCATCAATGGCTGATTACCTTTGGACAGATGGGGATACGTTCTTGGGACATTTTTCTCTGCAGGGAAGTGCAGGACTGGGGGCAAGTGTAGGAGCTTCTGGCTATTATCAAGAGGTTATACTGAATTCCATGATTTGGGTTAGGAGATGATTCGATTAGATGCTCTCATGCGCCTTCCGGTATTTATTTGGTGAAGTCCTTGTACCGGGTAAGGTCTGGTGGTCATTGCTCTCCTTTCCCATGGAGGACCATTTATAGAACTCGTGCCCCATTGTGAGGACGTCCCCCTCCACAGGACCCCACAAGGCATTGTGCCCTTTGGAAGGTCTGAGACATGCCCAAGAAGTCGCCCAAGGGAGTGCAAATGAGTTCCAAGGTGATCTCCCATGAAGTCGAAAAACATGGCTCAAAGGTTCCCCATACAAGTCAAAGTGAGGCCCCAAGGCAGACGAAGGCAAGCCGTGGACATGGCCCAACCCAAAGGAGCAAGCAGCCAAGGTTACAGAATGCAGAGCAAGGCAGGACACACACGCAGCCTGCCCAGTGAGCGCCCAGTTGAGTCTTTTAGGGCCTTTTGGTGCCTCAAATGGATGGTTTGGGCTTTGTAGATTTTTGTATATGTAGTTTTATATGAAAGCTATAATAGGGACAGACCTTGTAATTTTCGAGTTTGTTTAGTATCTTTAGAAATTCATTATGACTCCTCAAATGAGTTGATGTTTCATTTTCACTTTTGAAAATGTTTAAAATGCAATATTAGAGAAGGGTCACTCGGGTGAGAGTCATCCCTTGCTCACTAGTGCTTAGGTCTTCGTGTGCACTCGTATTAGCCATCTTTTTTAACTTTGTTTAACCCTTGTAAAGCTTTGTTTATATTAATAGAAGAGCTTCATTTACGCCAATCTTGAGTTCTTTTTGTTGTGCATATTTCGCTCGTTGTTTGTTGGTTGTTTGGCTTGCTTCCAACTTTCTGGCCCACATAACAACTTCCTATTGTTTGGTTGCCTTGGCAAACGGCCAGACACTGTGTCTAACAGCTATGCCAACTCAACGGGAGAGGATTGAGCTTTTGGAGTAAAGCATGGATAGCATGGAAGACTTTGCAGGTACTTCTGCTAATTTGAAGTAACAAGAATTTGACCTTGAGCAATCGCATGGGCATTCTCAAGGTTAAGACTGGGAGGATGTTGTGACTGAAGTCAAGCTTGAGTTGTAGGATATATTTGGCCTTAGTTGACACAGGAGCTACCCACAACTTTGTTGCCAACACAGAGGTGGAGAGACTTGGGCTATCCTGGGAGAAAGACTCTAGGCCCATCAAAGCAGTCAACTCAGCAGCACAACCCATCTATGACGTTGCTAGGCTACCTTCCTCTGAAGGTCAGCTCATGGGAAGGCAAGGTAGACTTCACGGTTGTTCCAATGGATGATTTTCAAGCCATACTAGTGTTGGTGCAAAACCCAAGATCCAATGATTGTGTATATAATTTAAGTCAAAATAAATCCGAACGGGCAAGTACTGGAACAGGCCCCAGATAAAAACTTTTTGATATCAAATAATCAAAAACATAAACTCGGTATAACTCTCAGTTAAATTAGGATTATACTTCGAAACCTGGTTGGATTGATTTCGTTTACTGCAACAGTCTTTAGTCAACAAGTTGCCGTAGTCTTTGACTAACATACAAATCCCCAATCAAGCCTTTTGCTGTATTCCCGAGTGCCAAGATCACAATTGTAGTGTGGGCTACGTTCTTTGTGTTTTTCAAAACCCTTATTGACTAGACTTAGGTTTTTAAAGATGCAGAAACCTTAATTTTGAAGCCAATTGACCGAAATATGAAACTAGAGTTTATATATGCACTTTTATATGCTACAGCAGGAACTAGTTGAGTAAATAAGACGTGCGCTCCTAATGGTATTATAAAATCCTATATCAACTCAGAAATAATTTCATAAAAACATAAATTATAATTCATTCCACTAAAAAATTATAATTTTTCTCCCAGCCTTATTCTCAAAATCAAATTATTCGAGCTCATGCTATTAAATGACTATTATTCTTCTCTGTGTTAAGATTACAGATAACTGTCGATTAAATTAAATTACTAACAATTTTATTTAATCGGCTTCTACGAAAAATCCTCAAGACCTTATGGTTAACTTATTTGGCATGCCGGATTATAAAATCCACCTGCGGGATTTGGCTTTCATCAATGAGGTATCATCAATCCCGATCACGAGACATGGATTCCGTCAATAATTAATATCTACCATATAATTAACGTCGCTATCTAACTTACCGAGATTATAAACTCGTAAAAGATAGCACCCTTCAATAAATAAAAATAACAAATATTAAATATATGTGTCTAATAATTATTTCAAAATTAAAAATATAAGCACTCATAATAACCATAGGGTATAAATTAATTTATATAGTCAGCATAAAATTAACTACCCCAACGTGGTCATACGCAATACACACAAAGTATACTAGCTCAATGAATCAGAACAATTACTGAAATAATTACCGTTCCCCGTAATTAAGACAAATCTACTAAAGCATCGTGCTACAATCCTATTAATGGTGTGTCCAATTCCATCTAAGACTGTGAACCAAAAATTTATATTCTACAAAAATCAATAATCTGATCTTCTGCATATAAACCGAACTCTACGCACCAGATTAACTACACTTGTGCACAACATTAAATAAATAATAAAACGCATATATTTGCTCATTAAAATTCTCATAAAATAAAAAAAAAACTAATTTTATTAATAAATAAAATTAAATACCAAGATCCAAAATTGGTTTTTTGTATACAACCCTGACAACTAGTTTGGATTTTCTGAAGTACACTAAGACAGCGGACCAACGGTCACGCCATTTGCTACATTTGTGTGTGATGGGAGACAAGCCATGTTTAAACCCTACAATGGCCACCAACAATAGTGAGCACGTCATCTCAACTATGCAACTCGTTGGGGCGGGGGGGCGGGGGGGAGTCAAGCACAGTGA
>JAOTRH010151513.1:0-13262 GCA_034768845.1 Heliamphora exappendiculata | reverse complement strand
TTCAACAAAGTTTGAAATAGCAGAAATTAGAAACAATAGAAAACAATCAGATTGTAGTTCTGAACTCTGAAAGGGTCAATGAAAGCACAATATTTAAATTCATTATTGAAGAAAGCATTTGCTAGCAGTGTGTCACAACTTGATTAGAACAGGATCTGTGTTATGTGCCCTTGTACCTCTGCCTCCTTTTCAGATGTGAAAAACACAACTACGTAAAGATGTGAAACCCAAACTTTGTTTCTTTGTTACATGTCTTACAACAACCAAATCTAGACATAATGAAAATAAAGAAGAATAAGAATACTAAGTCCTACACCATCTGAAAAGCAAATCACCTGAAAGACGAGCATAATGGGCGTGACTTTGCCCCCCCAGAATCCTGCCTCAATTTCAGAAGAGGGATCTGGATAATAACAGCAGACTTGTTTCCAACACTAAACAGACTGTTGAATGGATAAGAACACAAAAACATGGAAGAAAATATAAATGAAACCAGAAAATACAGATCGAACTGAACATACATCAATACAAATCGAAATAATCAAAAAACGCGATACCAAACAACAACTGAGGAGAGATCTAACCTCCTGGAACAGAGAGATCGCGAATGAGAGGGAAGCTCCAGTACAACCCTAGCCGCGAGAACTGCAGAAAGCTAAGGGAATCGAATGAGAAGTGAACGGATTGGGGCGCAACGATACTCTTTATAGACGAGATGCGAGACGGCTAGGGAATCTAATGAGATATTACCCTTCGCCGCTCCGCCGCGAACTCCGCCTCCCCTGAACTCGCCGTCTCACCTGGTTCGCCGTAGCACCTAGTTCATTCGCCGCGGAATGGTTCGCTGCTCCCAGATCTAGTTTAGAGGCATCTCTCTCAGATCTGCTTCCTCTCACCGGTTGCGCGACGGTGGTAGGAAGTGTGGCGGTGGTGCAACTTGAAGGGACAGCTAGCGCAGAGAGATCGAGAGTTAGGAAGGGTTTGGGTATAGCTACGACTAATTTTGGGAGGCTGGGGTTTGATAAGTTTTGGGAGAGAGAGAGAGAGAGAGAGAGAGAGAGAGAGAGAGAGATTTGAGAGGTAGTTTTAGTTTTCAGATTTTTTAGTTTTCAGATTTTTTAGTTTGGTTGATGAGTATTTGCGACGGGGCCCTTCCCGACGCAAAAATTGTTTTTTTGCGACCAATGTTTTTGTGACTGCCAATTTGCCGTCGTAAATAATCAGTTTTTCCTTTTTTGAGTCGGCCATGTTTGCCGACTCAAAAAATATTTTTTTTTGCATTGGCTATTCAGTTATTTGCATCAGCTACAACTGCCGTCTCAAAAAAAATATGTTTTGCGTCAAAAAAAATAGCCGACGCAAACAGGTTAAGGTAAAAAGTACTTTTGTATCAATAAACTAGTCGACGCAAAAAATCTTAAGACAAAAAGTCATTTTTCTAGTAGCGATGGGTGGGTACATGTGTAATGTGTATATATTTATGCGTATCTTACGGTTCAAATAGAATTTACATAAGAGGTTTTACTCAAGCAATTTAGCAATTCATGGAAAATTTGTGAACTAGCGTTGTGAACTAGAACCATTTTTGCTTGAGTGCCATATTTGTTCCAATTTATTGGCCAGATGAAGCATTTCTTAAATCTATCATAGGAATGATTAAAAGCGGTAAAGTTTCAAAAGAGAATTAGGGCTCATAGGGGTTTTATGATAATTTAAGCAAAATCACATCAATAAGTATTGTATTATAATCTTAAGAAGTAGCACAACAAGTCAGGTCTTGAGTTTACTCTCCAATAGTTACTAGTTCAAATTTTTTCAGAATCACTAGAAGTTTTTCTGGTTGTTAACTTCAGGACCCTAAGATTAATCGAGGTACGCAAAAGCTGGCTCGAACCAAGTAGTGTATTATAACATGAAATTAAAATGGAAAGAAGTAGAATCTGAAATCAAAGAAGAAAGATGGAAATGATAATATAGGATACAAAAGAAAATAAAAAGAAATAACACAAAGTGATTACGACCTCAAACAAAACCACCAAATTAAGCCATAATTATGTTCTTCATCAACTTTAATACAAACCTTCTCACAGCCTTCTTTGCAAGAACATAAAAAGACTTTCTAACAGTAAAGAGGGGGTGGCTTCTAGGGTTTGACAGATTTTTTGTCACTTTTGCCACAACTTAAATGAGAAGAAACGTAAAAGAGCCACTACAAATATTTGAGGAAAGCCAAGAAGATTGTATGGATCATCTAGATTAAATTTAGATGGACCGATAAAAATTCAACTTTATAGTAGAAGATTGTTTTTTACTATGCTGTAAGTTTTTATGTGATTAATGAATGTATCTTTATTGTATTTCTAATAATTATATTTTTTAATTTCTTTTGGTTGTTTCTTTGTATTTTAGGCTCTTTTGTATTTTTTGTCTTTTTTATATTTTTTTGTATAATTCGTATTTTTATTATATTTAAAATTAAATGCTATCATGATTTTTTGTCTGAGTATTTTTGCTTATCTATTTTTTCTTTTCCTACTGTTACAATTTTAAGTATATTAGTATATCATACACATTTTTCAGTATGATATTTTAATTATAAATTTAGATTATTTAATAATGAAACTGTATAGTAAAACTATATATAAAATGCATATCATACACTTTTGAAATGAAGTGTGTAATGAATTTTTTTTAATAGAATAATACATTTTTCTTAAAAATATTCATTTTTTTTTCTCGAGTGACACTCTTTCCCACCGTACACATAAGTTTATATATACAAATATCTATATAATAAATTAACTCATACTTTTTAAATATCTACATAATAATAAATTATTTTATACTTTTTAAGGTATAAAATAATTTATACTTTTCAAAATGTGTTATCTTTTTTTTTCTAACACATTTTGAAAACAAAAAATATTGAGATTAAATGATTCTATAATTAAAAACTCACATTTTAAAAAATAAAATTCTACATATTCTAAACACACTTTTAAAATACTCACTAAGATTAATTCATAATTAGAATTTAATGTTGACAATAACTGTTTGGAGAAAACTTTCTCTCTCTATTTCATTTTACTAATACCTTTTAAATTTTACACGAAAATTATTTAAAATACAACATTTAAATTTTATTATAAATAATACATTTTTATAAATTATATATTTTTTAACTACAAATATAATGAGGTTAGATCGCGGACTTTGCCCGCGAACTATAAACTAGTATTAATTAAAGCGAGAAAATATTTTTAAGTTTGTGCGCCAAAGAATTAGTTTTGCAGCTGTTGGCTCTTATTCTCCACTAACTTGTGTGAGAGGGCAATCAAATAGAACTCTTGGCCGAAACGTAAAACAATCTCAAGAAAATTGATCAAATATGTTTTTCTTTACAGTTTACGAAAAATTTAAAAACAAAAATAAAAAACAAAAAATATAAACGTTACCAAACGGCTAAATGTTCTGTCTCGTCATTTATATCCAGAAGTTTTGAATGGCTAAAGCTTGGAAGCAACCTGTTACATATTGATAGGTGAGAACGTATTGCTGTTGGCTTCCCTTTTGACTGGAGAATTATTTGCTCAGACTTACATGCTAGTAATCAGATAGCACTTTGGCAACCAATTTAAAAGAATCCCACTAAAATAAATTAGTTATCTTTCAAGTCGCCTCTGTTGGATCAAAAAGTCCCTCAACCAAAACTGAATATGTTTGATAATTAAGCTGGCAACCTTTTTCCTCCATGATAGTTACCAGTTCAGAGCATCTATCAACACTATCCCTCTTTAAGTAAGCCATCAATTAGAAGCTTCCAAGCCACTTCATCATGATTGTATTCATGATGAATCAGACTACAAAAAAAGCCTCTTTAGCCTTTTTGATACTTCCTTCGTTATATAACCCAAAAATAAGCAGCTTGTAGGACTCTAGATTTGGTAAAAAAACCATGCCCAACCATGGTATCTACTAACCGCAATGCTTCTCCATACATCCCCAAATTGCAGCAACATTTAATAAGACAGTTGTACATGTCTTCAGTAGGAGATAGTCATTTTTTTGGTCATATGATCCACCAACCTCCAGGCTTCTTTGAAGCGTCAATGCGTCCCTCTCTGCAAAGACCTGTAGTGAGTGCATTGTAAGTGTTAACATTTGGCGTACAATAAACTTTAAGAGATGTGTTTAGAGAAATTTGAATATTTTGATCAAATTTATTCTAATATTTTGATGATACCTCGATAGAGAAACCGAGTGAATGAGGCAAAATGCTGACCACCGAGCCCTTGCCGATTGGACCTGGAAGAACAAATGTCAAGCCTAGCACCGGCGGAGTGTTTGTCGATTACCCTCCGATGCTTAAGTCAGTCCTTTAATCCAATGATCATTGACTAAATGTAAGGATCCGGTACGTATTTATTTTATGCTTACATGTTTCGATTAAGTGAGGAGACGAAATTAATTTTGGACATGGGTGTTATAAAATTTTGTTCATTAACAGTTAACTTACTGACATGTGAAAGTGTAATTGAGATACATGATGCTAAATAACAATCATTTGTGATTAAGTATAATTTATTAATTTAAATGATTGAAATATGAGTTTAAAGTTAAATTGTAAATGTGAAATTAAATTAGAGTGAAAAATGGATCATGAAAGCTAAGAGTAGAAAGAAGAAAGTAGAAACAATAAGAAGCAAACCAAACATGGCCTTGGACCATTCTAGAGAGTTGGAGAGATTGAGAGAGAAAGATAAAGGGGGAAGGGGTCTCACCCCCTCACCCCACTCACGTCACCACCTCCTCTCCCATCTCTTCTCTTATTCCTCTCCGTTCTTGGATCATTTGGGAGAATTTTTATTGCTTCTCAAACCCTAACCCTTCCTTGCTAAACTTGATAACATTATAAATCAAGTTTTGGAACAAAGAAATGAAAGATTGAGCGTCAAGGAGCAAAACCAATAAGAGCCAAAACCCTATGGTGGTGATTTTGGTGGATTTCAAAGAGTTAAAGCTTCAAAAGGTAGGATTTAGATTATCTCATATGTTTTGTATGAATTTGGGTTGATATTTTGAATATGTGAGTAAATATAGTAGATTTCATGCATGATTTGAAGGATTGATAGGGTTATGTGTGTACTGAGTTGGGTTCTCATGAGAGTTGAGTTTTAGGAAATGATAAACCATGATTTTTGGGAATTGATTGCAAAAAAAAGGGTTTATGATGCTTGAATTCAATGATTTTGGGTTGAAAGTATGGTTAATTATATGAATGAGATGGATTAATGGGTTTGGGATAGTTGAAGGCCTCAAAATTTTATAAAAAGATCAATTTTTGGCGCAGGACTGCCGGAGGGACCGCTCAAGCGGTCTAGAGGATGGTCATGAGAAAGTCTCAGCTTCTTCTATAGGCCAGACCGCTCGAGCGGTCTAGCCAGCGGTCTCTGTTTCACTAGTTAAAATTTTATTTTTGAAATTAGTGTATCTCTTTCATCTGGACTCTGAATGGGGTCGTTTTTATACTCAAATCAAAGCCTTAGAAGTCCTCTTTCCAACAAGACTACTCTCACAAGAAAATTCTTCCTGTAAAAAAAATTATAATTAAAATAGTGAGAGTATATCAAAATTTCATAACTATTTCCACCCATTTTAGCCAAATATTTTAGAAAAACTTATTTTCATTATTATTGGCTTTTTTACTAAATTTCTAGTCCCTAGACCTAATGACACACCTATATATACATTTCAATTGAGTGGGGAGGCATGCATGGGAGTAGTTGGTTGGGCTTTCGTTTACAATAAAGGTGGGTTTCAAATTGATATATATATATACATACATGATGGGTGTTTTTTTTTTTAAATAATGTGACATTCTTGCTATCAATCTTGTGTTATTAGTGCTTGATAACATGGTTGAAACGATGTGAATTATGAGAAACTATATAATGAAAATTATTACACATGTGATTTGGAAACTTATTAGAAAATTGGGTTTGGAATCAAAATGATTTAATAAGTCAATAATTGGGAGATGAACAATTTGTGGGTTGGACTCCTAAGTTTCTAACCAATAATGAACGTATGAATTGATGTGGATTAAGTTGGGCTAACAGCTCCGCGGTGAAAAACCAAAAACTTGCGCAAGATGAGGACCACATGCCCACGGGTTAGCACCCGAAATGTGGTGTTATGTCGTTGTGAGTTATGGAGCTATCTATTACCCAATTGTTTCGCGTAACCTATTAAAAATTAATAGAGAGGGGTTTGTATAAACTGCACTCGACACCAATTCATTAAAGTTGATACAATTTTGTGAAAACTGAAAAAATAAATGGATAAATTAAGACAAATTCGTGTGCATAGGTGTGTGTGTTAAAAAGAAAATGAGTTAAATAAACGTGCATGTTTATTTCGGTTACACCCATCATGTCTCACAAATCTGCATTATATATGAGTTAATCTTTATCCTACGAGTTTTGGCTCATGTATATATGTCAAGTAATTTCAGGTTCCGAAGAATAGGGTGACACCAAAGCTATGGATGCTTTTCGGAAGGGCTAGTAGATAGAGCTATGATGTCTTTTGTTGTCTTTTTTTGTAGTACATAAATTGAAGGAAAGTGATGTAATGAAAGTAATAGCTTAATATTGAGTGTAGGTTGTCTCAAATATTTATAGTATATTTGAAAATGTAAATTTGGAGCTTGGTTCATTTTATTAAATCCTTTGAATGTTATATATAATATTTTCTTATGTTTTGGGGCATCACCTATGGATATGGTTTACGAATGCTGAGTTTAGGGCTTAGTTCATGAACCTGGGTTTGGGTCGTGATAGAATGGTATCAAAGCTCTAGATTCGGATACCTATGAGCCATGGAAAGTGAGGATGACCTTTGTATGAGAATGGTTTGATGATAATTAGGCACCACTACACGGCATGGTTTGTGTGCTTACATGGGATTGCGGTTGTATTGTCTTGCGCGTGCTATTTGTTTGTATGGGCATGGAGGTTGAGTCTTGGGGTGATGTGGCTTGCCATTTGACGTTCGATCAACTATTTTTTGGGGGTTTGAAATAGAAAAGCGTTTGATCGACGTTCTTTCTATGAGAAATATGAATTAATTGTCCATATTATCGCGTTACTTTGAGGTTTTCCCTCAGTATGTGTTTGTATGCTTGTGTAATTTAGTTTGAGAATGGATAGCCCTGTTAGCACTTAAAATTGAATCTACTTGGGAAGGGAGTGTCGATTTGTTTACGAATTATGTATTGACGATCGTTTTCTTTTCGTATAGTGATGCCTCTTAGGTACGAAGGAGGTAGAGGTCGAGGTCGCGGTCGGGGGCGCAGAAAAGTGCCAGTTCCTGAAGAAGGGGTTATCAACGCCCCGTAGGAACCAGTTGGGGGTGTAGAAGTGAATCAACAAATACTGAATGCTTTGAGGACTTTAATTGGGGCTGGGGCTAACCAAGGGCTGCAATGATGATGAGAGAGTTTCAATGTTTGAACCCTCCTACTTTTGCTGGGGAACCTGACCCTAGAATGGTAACAGAATGGTCAAAGGTAGTCACCCGGATCCTAGATACTTTGCAGATAGTGGAAGATGACCTTAGGATTGGTTTCGCTACTTTTCAACTCTGAAAAGAGGCAAATGATTAGTGGGAGTTTGCAAAGATGATAACGGACGGTACATGGGTAGCATTTACGGCGGTATTCCTGGAAAAAATATTTTCCTAAGTCTATTCGAGATACATATAGAGAGGAATTCTTATCATTGATACAAGGGAACATGTCCGTTTTGCAATATGAATCAAATTTCACAAGCTTGTAAAAGTTTGCGCTAGAAATGGTGTCAACTGAGGAATTGAAGGCTAAGCGGTTCAAAAGGGGTTTACAACCCGTTATCCGAGAGAAAGTGGTAGGGTTTCGATTGAGGGTTTTCCCAGAGGTAGTTGAGACAGCTATGGTAGACAATCGCAGGATCGTGGAAAAAAGGCAACTATCGGTGGGTAGAACAACACAATCTGAGGGACGACCTTATAAGAAGCGAAGACCAGAACAGGACAATATTAGTTCAGTGCCGTAGAAATCTTATCAAACCCAACGCTCCGCACCCACCCCATCTGTGGCCTTGACGGCACGTCTGGAGCGAAGGGAAGTTGCTTGTTTTGTTTGTGAGCAGCAAGGACACTAGGCTAGAGAATGTTCACAAAGAAAGCAAGCACTAAGGCAACAACAGAACTCGACACAAGGACAGCCTCAAGAGAGGGGACCTATCAAATGTGAATGTCCGCAAGGAAGAGCTAGCCGATAAACATCTACTACACAACCTACTCAGTGACAGATATACGACCAACCAACTCGACAGACCGGGACGCAGATAGTTCGGGCTCCCAGGGAGGCTTCTCCGGTACAATCAGTACGTCAACCTATGGGTAGAGGACGGGGACAGATATCTGGAATCCAAGGAAGGATCTATGCCATTGCAGAAATTGGTACTTCACCAAATCTTGAGCTACACAAGACTACTACTAATACCCCCAATAATACGAGGTACTTTGTTAGTTTTCAATTCTTGGGCTCATGTGTTATTTGATACTGGTGCATCACATTCATTTATCTCTTCTCCATTCGTACCTGCTTTGGGTTTACCTGTTGAGATGTCGGACGTTGTTGTAAGTGTCGAAACACCTATCGGTGATAGTACAACATTAAGGTATGTATGTAGAGGGTGTGAAGTAGTAATAGCTGATCGTCATCTCGTGTTCGATTTTATTGTGCTGAAGATGTCAGGGTTTGATATTTTTAATGGAATGGACTGGTTAACTACATTTCATGTGTTTATTGACTGTGATCGACGAAGGATTTTTTTGTATACTCCATAAGGAGATTCTTTCTTTTACGTGGGGGATAAAAATGATAATATGACACCTCGACCCAGCAACATGAACCATTCAACAAAAGTGCATATGATTCTTTCCACCCTTTTGACTAAGAATGATCCTTCCGTACGAGGAGAGCTTCCAACGGTGGTGAGCGAGTTTAGTGACATGTTTCCGGAAGAATTGTTTGAACTGCCGCAACACAGAGAAGTTGAATTTTCAATTGAGCTTATCCTAGGGACTGTTCCAATATCGATACCATCCTATCGTTTCATTCCAGCAGAGTTAAGAGAATTAAAGATTCAACTGCAAGACTAGTTAGACAAGGGCTTTATTTGCCCTAGTGTCTCGCCGTGGGGAGCTCCGGCATTGTTTGCTAAAAAGAAAGACGGCTCATTGCGATTATGTATTGATTATTGAAAGTTGAATCAAGTTACGGTGAAGAATAAATATCCAATGCCCAGGATTGATGATCTATTTAACCAATTGAAGGGTTCTGCGTGTTTTTCGAAAATTAATTTGAGGTCGGATTATTATCAACTAAGGGTCCGGGAGGGTGACGTACCCAAGACTTCATTTCGTATCCGTTACCGACACTACGAATTTTTAGTGATGCCCTTTGGTTTAACGAATGCCCCTGCAACTTTCATGGATTTAATGAATCAAATCTTCTGACCTTACCTGGATCAATTCGTAGTGGTTTTTGTTAATGACATTTTGATTTATTCTCCGACCCGAGAAGTCCATGAGGAGCATTTACGTGTGGCACTTCAACTCTTAAGAGAACACAAGCTTTATGCTAAGTATGAGAAATGTGAATTTTGGTTACCCAAAGTAAGATTTTTGGGACATGTTGTGACGAAAGACGGAGTAACGATTGATCCATCTAAAGTAGAGGCAGTGCAAGACTGGAAGAGACCACAAAGTGTATTTGATATCAGAAGCTTCTTGAGCCTTGTAGGATATTATCGTCGTTTTGTAAAAGATTTTTCACGTTTAGCATCACCCTTGACATGACTTACTCGAAAAGGAGTCAAATTCACATTGAGTGATGCTTGTGAAGATGCTTTTTGAGAATTAAAGAATTGATTAGCCAGTGCGTCGATACTGATTATACCCAAGAGGAATCTTGGTTATGAAATATATTATGACGCGTCTCATGAAGGGTTAGTATGTGTTCTGATGCAGCAAGGCAATGTTGTGACGTACGGATCAAGGCAACTGAAAACTCATGAAAGGAACTACCCAACACATGATTTAGAATTAGCAGCAGTTGTTTTTGCGTTAAAGATGTGGAGGCATTACCTTTATGGCGAACGATTTGAAATTTTCTCCAACTATAAGAGTCTCAAATACCTATTCTCGCAGAAGGACTTAAATTTGAGACAAAGAAGATGGATGGAATACCTTAGCAACTATGATTTTAGAGCAATATCACCCGGGCAAGGAAAACGTTGTCGCAGATGTCCTCAGTCGAAAGTCTTTGAAGTCTTTAACCCAAATCACGATATGAAAATGGAAAATGTTGAAAGAGGTTGGAGCATTTGACCTTAACCTTGGTGGGGCCGAGGACCGTGTTATCCTGTCTGCTATGGTCTCTCAACTTATATTGATACACTGTGTCATAGAGGCCCAACAACTTGATAAAGAGGTACAAATGTATTGGGAACGTGTCACCAACAAGGAGAACGCCGAAGGATGGACCACCTTACCAAACCAAGGCTTGAGGATTATGGAAAGATTGTTTGTACCTGAGGCTTGTCGTGAAGAAGTGTTATGAGATTTTCACCACTCTCGACTCGCAGTGCATCCAGAAACTACAAAGATGTATCATGATCTTCGACGATAATTTTGGTGGAAAGGTATGAAGAAGGATGTGGCTTCGTTTGTCGCTAAGTGTCTTATATGTCAATAAGTGAAAGCAGAACATCAACAGCCTGCGGGCATACTTCAACTATTACCAATTTCAGAATTGAAGCGAGAACACGTGATGATGGATTTTGTTTTCGGCCTTCCAAGGTCACCGAAAGGACGTAACGCAATATGGGTAATTGTGGATCAATTGACGAAGTTTACGCATTTTCTATCAATGCGCACAACTGACTCGGTAGATAAACTGGGAAGACTCTATGTTTAAGAGATTGTATGATTGCATGGCGTACCCATATCGACAGTATCGGATAAAGACCCCCGATTTACCTCGCGGTTTTGGCAAAGTTTACAGGCAGCTTTGGGAACTAGTTTACTCTTCAATATAGCATTCCACCCTCAAATCGATGGACAGTCCGAGCATATGATTCAAATTTTGAAAGATATGTTACGAGCTTGTGTGCTGCACTTTGGTGGTTCGTGAGAGAATCACCTACCGCTAGCTGAGTTTGCATACAACAACAGTTACCAAGCAAGCATCGAGATGGCACCGTATGATGCCTTATATGGAAAACCATGTACATCTCTGTTGTACTGGACCGAAGTTGGAGAAGCATCATTGTTAGGTCCCAAATTGGTGAGAGAAACAACTGAAAAGATTGCCACAATTCGAAGGCGTTTGATCACAGCTCAGAATTACCAAAAAAGTTATGCTGACAGACAAAGACGACCATTACCGTTTGAAGTAGGAGATTTTATATTTCTAAAGGTGTCGCCGAAGAAAGACCTGACAAGATTTGGTAAAGATGGGAAGCTATTACCATGGTTTATAGGACCATTTGAAATACTTGAACAGATTGGGGAAGTAGTGTATCGCTTAGCTTTACCACTGTGGCTTTCATCTGTACACAATGTTTTTCATGTGTCGATGTTACAAAAATATGAGCCCGACCCCTCGCACGTACTAGATTGGTCACCATTAAAGATTTTGCATACACGACAACAAATTTTATGAGGAAAGATCTTACCTTATGTAAAGGTGTTATGGCGACATCACGGTGTGGAGGAAGCGACCTAGAAAAGAGAGTCAGACCCTCGAGTTATTTGAGTCTTAAGGAGGATCGAAATTTCAGGGATGAAATTTCCAAATGGGAAAAGTTGTAAGGTCCCGTACGTGTTTATTTTATGCTTACATGTTTTCGGTTAAGTGAGGAGACAAAATTAATTTTGGACATGGGTGTTATAAAACTTTGTTCATTAACGGTTAATTTACTGACATGTAAAAGTGTAATTGAGATACAAGGTGTTAAATAACAATAATTTGTGACTAAATATAGCTTATTAATTTAAATTCTTGTAATATGGGTTTAAAATTAAGTTATAAATGTGAAATTAAATTAGAGTGAAAAATGGGTCATGGAAGCTAAGAGTAGAAAGAAGAAAGTAGAAACAATAAGAGGCCAGCCAAACATGGCCTTGGACCATTCTAGAAAGTTAGGGAGATTGAGAGAGAAAGATAAAGGGGCAAGGGGTCTCACCCCCCTCACCCCACTCACGTCACCACCTCGTCTCCTATCTATTCTCTTCTTTCTCTCATTTCTTGGATCATTTGAGAGGATTCTTATTGCTCCTCAAACCTTAACCCTCCTTTGCTAAACTTGACAACATTAGATATCAAACTTTGGAATAAGAAAATGAAAGATTGAGCGTCAAGGAGCAAAACCAATGAGAGCCAAAACCCTAGGGTGGTGGTTTTGGTGGATTTCAAAGTATTAAAACTTCAAGAAGTAGGATTTAAATTATCTCATATATTTTGTATGAATTTGGGTTGCTATGTTGAATATACGAGTAAATATAGTATATTTCATGCATGATTTGAAGGATTGATAGAGTTATGTGTGTGTTGAGTTGGGTTTTCATGAAAGTTGGAGTTTAGAAAAATGATAAACCATGATTTTTGGGAATTGATTGCATAAAAAGGGTTTATGATGCTTGAATTCAATGATTTTGGGTTGAAAGTATGGTTAATTATATGAATGAGTTGAATTAATGGGCTTGAGATAGTTGAAGTTCTCAAAATTTCATAAAAAGATCAATTTTCGGCACAGGGCTGCTCGAAGGACCACTTAAGCGGTCATGGGAAGGTTTCAGCTTCTTCTGCAGGCTAGTGTATCTCCCTCAATCGGACTCCGAATGGAGTCATTTTTGTACTCAAATCAAAGCATCGGAAGTCTTCTTTCCAACAATATTACTCTCACAAGAAAATTTATTTTATAGGAAAAGTTATGATTAAAATAATGAAGGTATGTCAAAATTTCATAACCAATTTTCACCTATTTTTAGCCAAATGTTTTAGAAAAAATTATTTTCATTATTATTGGCATTTTTTACTAAATTTCTAGTCCCTTGATCTAATGGCACACTTATATATACATCTCGATTGAGTTGGGAGGCATGCATGGGACTAGTTGGTTGAACTTTTGTTTATAATAAAGGTGAGTTTC
>JAOTRH010151502.1:0-13262 GCA_034768845.1 Heliamphora exappendiculata | reverse complement strand
TTCGGATCTGGCATATCAAAAGGTTAAGCGGTGCGGTTGCGAGGAGAAGAGAATAATTAAATCGGGTTGTCAGTAACGTAATTTATTTATCGGGAATCCATATCTTAAACGTAGGGAGAATTCGGTGCATTTGATAATTGAAAACTCAAAACATAATTTGAGTTAGCGCCGGGAGTTCAGTCAGGACCTTTAGTGGAATAAGTTCTGATTCGTACGGGAAAGGATCTAGCTTTGGGACAGAGTTAGGGATATCCTATTTTCTCGTATGATTAGCTCGAGTCCTATACTTCCTCGTGATCTCTCACGTAGCCCATTATACGCACGGATATTTTTTCTTGTTGATTTCGGTAATTATTTAATTTAATTAGAATGTCGATTTTGCTGCCGGGAACATTCAGGAATTAAATTAAATGTGGAAAGGCGGTTTTGGTTTTTGGCACACCTAGGGATTACTCCTTAGGTGGTCGGCCCTAATATGGGGATGGGAATTTGTTTTTATGATGGATATATATCTCTTACTATTTTTGAGGTAGGAAGATATAGATGCCATATATATCTTCAGTGATATATATGGGATATATCATTAAGAGGCAAAAACCTAACCCTAATTCCCTCTCCTAGCCGCCGCCCCCTTCTCTCTTTTGGCAATTAATTTTGCCTTTTTGGAGATAAGTGTGTGAGAAGAAACCAAAAGGAGGGAGAACTCTTCAATCAGTATCGGTGCCCACACATCGTGATCGTCGTAGTGCGTCCGGGGCATACGTGAGAAGGTTGCAAGGTCGTCTTCAACGTATTCGGGACTTCTTAAAACTTTTCAACAAGTTTCTTAAAGGTATTACACTATTAAGATTAATATAGTTCTCAGTTTTTATGAAAAACGCATACGTCATTTTTTACGGTCATGGCGTCGGTTTAATTTTTTTTTTCCGCTCCAACAACTTGGATATAGCTTTAACTACAAATGGTATTCATTCAATACCAGAAAATGTGTTTGTTTCTGAAAAACGTTCTTCTTCTGAGCAGAAAAGAATGAAGAAAAAAAAAGTTCAGAAATAAGGAGACAGTTTCCAGGGTAATTAGTGGACCACGGATTGGTGTGAAAAAGCCAAAAGGTAAATATTTTCACTGCAACCAGACCTGGCACTGGAAAAAGCTATGTCTAGTATTTTTCAGAAGACAGAACAAACAAGATAATTTCTGTTCACTTGTTATGGAAACATGTTTAGCAGTGTTATCTATCGGTACCTGGTGTGTAGATACGGGAGCCACTAATCATGTCTACAATTTATTACAGGAGTTTTAAGAAACCTGACAACTTAGTAATTGGGAGATTTACCTACATATGGGCAATAATACAAAGGTAACAACAGTTGCAGTAGGGGATGCCACTCTCAATTTTGTTAGAGATCGAGTTTTAATAGTGAGATATTGTCTTTATATACCTGCTGTTAGAAGGAACTTAGTTTTCGTTTCTGGATTGGCTAAAGACGGATATTTGGTTTATTTTAATAACTCTGTGGTTATTAAGGATAATAAACGGGTTATTTGTTCTGGTATATTAGTGGATGATTTTTATATTATTACTCCAATATCTCCTAAACTACAACTGACTGAAATGAATAATACATCTATATTATCGTATAAGAGAAAGTTTCCTTCTTTAATGAACCAAACGTTTCTTTAGCACTTCTGCTTGGGTCATATTAATCTAAAAAGGATAAACAGACTGGTGTCAGATGGACCTTTGAGTTCATTGGAAGTGGAGGCACTTCCAGTATGTGAATCTTGCTTAGAGCGTAAGATGACCAAGAGGCCCTTTTCGACCAAAGCCTATAGAGCTAAAGAACCGTTGGAGCTGGTTCATTCTGATGTGTGTGGTCCTATGACAATCCGGGTGACTACTGAAGGTATGGATACATTTACCTGATGCACCGTAAGTCTGAATGTTTTGAGAAATTCAAAGAATTCAAGGCGGAGGTAGAAAAGTGTCTAGGTAAAAGTATTAAATCACTACGATCCGACTGTGGTGGAGAATACCTCTTTGGAGAGTTTAAGGACTACTTGTCATCAGAGGGGATTACATCCTAGTTAACTGCATCTGTCACTCCATAGCAGAATGGTGTAGCATAAAGAAGGAATATGACTCTTATGAAAATGGTAAGATTCATGATGAGTTATTCAAGTTTACCCGATTCATTTTGGGGACTCGCTTTAGAGGCAGCGGCTTACATTCTAAACTTGGTACCTTCTAAGTCAGTACCTTATACTCCCATAAAATTGTGTACCGGGCGAAAGCTTAGTCTGAAACACATTTGGATTTGGGGGTGTCCAGTACATGTGCTAAAAGGGAATGAAGGGTGGTCTATTTTATAACCCTAATGATCAAAAGGTCATTATTAGCACCAATACCCGATTCTTAGAAGATGATTATATTATAGATCACAAGCCTAATAGCAAAAGTATTTTGGAAGAATTTAGAGGAAATACCAGTAGAACGGAAGAGGGACCACAAGTCACTGATATTCCATTACCTCGTCGTAGTAGGAGGATTATCGGGACAGGTGCAAATCAAGAACAGGGTGCTGATGCATAGGGTTCAGATTCTGCACAGCCTGTTACTGGTAGTACACAGACATAGGTAGTGCCTCATCGTAGTGGGAGGGTTGTTCATCAACCTAATCGGTATATGTTCTTGGGAGAGTCATATAATAAGATCTCGGTAGAATTGGATACCGAGCCCTATAACTACAAAGAAGCACTACAACGATAAAGATACAGATCTTTGGCAAAGGATTATGAATTTAGAGATAGAATCTATGTATTCCAATCAGGTCTATAAACTTGAAGAACCACCCAAAGGGATAAAACCCATTGGATGCAAGTGGATCTACAAGAAAAAGAGAGGAGTAGACGGGAAGGTCGAAACCTTCAAAGCTAGGCTTGTTGCTAAGTGATTCATTCATAAAGAAGGGATCAACTATGAGGAAACCTTTTCACCGATAGCCATGCTTAAGTCTGGATTCTCTTATCTATTACCGCACATTTCGATTATGAAATCTGGCAAATGGATGTCAACATAGCTTTCCTTAACGGAAGTCATAACGAGTGTATCTATATGATACAACCAGACGGATTCATTGCAAAGGGTCAGGAGCACATGTTGTGCAAGCTTAAGAGATCCATTTATGGACTTAAGCAGACCTCAAGATCTTGGAACACTCGGTTTGATCAAGCTATAAAGTCTTACGATTTTGATCAAAGTCCGAATGAGTCATGTGTGTACAAGAAACATAACAGAAGCGTGGTGATCTTCCTAGTACTTTATGTAAACGATATCTTACTCATTGAAAACGATGTGGGGGGTATTATCTATGGTTAAAGTATGGTTATCTAGGAAGTTCAATATGAAAGACTTAGGAGAACCCAGTCACATCCTTGGGATCAAGCTTATGCGAGATCGAAAACAAAAGATGTTGGGCTTACCACAAGTAAAATATATCGATGATATCCTTACTCGTTTTAGCATGTAGGATTCCAAGAAAGGGTTTCTCTCTTTTAGGCATGGAATCACTCTATCCAAGGATAAGTGTCCTAAGACACCTGATGAGATAGCGAAGATGAAGGCGGTTCCTTATGCTTCGGCAGTAGAAAGCCTCATGTATGCTATGCTTTGCACTAGACCTGACATCTATTTTACCGTTGGCATGATTAGCAGATATCAGTCTAACTAAGGGCAGGAGCATAGAACTGCGGTAAAGAATATAATCAAGTACCTGAAAAGGACTAAGGATTATATATTGGTTTACTAGACAGATAGTCTAGTACCTTTGGAGTACGCAGACTCAGATTTTCAGTCTAACAGCGATTCCCGTAAGTCTACCTCAGGATATGTGTTTACCTTAGGAGGTGGAGCTATAAGTTAAAAAAGTATCAAGTAGTCCTGCATTGCTGATTCCACCATGGAGGCCGAGTATGTGGCAGCTTTTGAAGTAGCTAAGGAGGCCGTTTGGCTCAGAAACTTCCTGATGGATCTAGAGGTGGTATTTTCAGTTCAGTCAGCTATTACACTTTACTGTGACAATAGTGAAGCGGTTGCAAACTCGAAGGAGCCAAGGGTTCATAAAAAAGGTAAGCACATTGAACGTAAGTATCACTTGATACGAGAAATTGTACAAAGAGATGATGTTGCTGTGACCAAGAATGTATCAGGAGATAACCTTGTAGATCCTTTTACAAAGAGCTTACTGACTAAAATTTTTGATAGTCATGTAGAGGGCATGGAAGTCATATGTATGGCAGCATGATTTTGAGTATAAGTGGAAGATTGTTAGGGTTGGTATACTAAAAATCATGTTTTTAGTATTTAATTTAATTTTAATAAAATTAATTTTTTATTTTATGAAAATCTTTATGAGCAATGTATGTATATCATTTATTTATTATGCATGGATGTTTAATATTATGTACAGTATTTAATCTGGTGTGTAGAGTACGACTTACACACAAAAGATCAGATTTTAGGTTCTTGCAGATTATAAGTTTTATGTTCACAGTTTAGATGAAAATGGACATACCATCGATACGACTGTGGCACAGAGTTTTAGTAGACCTGTCTTGGTTACAAGGAACAGATAATAGCGTCGTCTATTGTTCTGACTCTTTATGCTAGTACACTTTGTGTGTATTAAATGGGACATTTGTGATAATTAATTTTATACTGACTATATAAATTAATTCACACTCTAAGGTTATTATGAATTGTACTTATCCTCTTAATCTTGAAATAATTATTAATTTGTGTATATTTAATATTCATTGTTTTGATTTATTAGAGGGTGCGATTTTATATGGGTCTATATTCCCAGTGAGTTGGATAGCGGTATTATTTATATAGAAAATATTAATTACTGACGGAATCTATACCCCGAAAGATCAGGATTGGCGATACCCCTTAAAGATGCTTATAAGTTTTGACCAGACCAAACCTTGCAGGTAGATTTAATTATCCGCAGTCAAATAAGTTAAGCGAAGGGCTTAATGAATACCAAGATGCCGATTAAATTAAATTGTCGGTAATTAAATTTAATTAGCGTGTATCGGGAATCTTAACGTGGGGAGAAATGGTAAGCAAATAACAGGAGCTCAATGTAAGAAGGTTTTGAGATTATGGGTCAGAGTGCAATTATTATTCTTTAGTGGTGTAACTGTAATTCAGTGTTTTGTGAAAATTACAGAAATCGTTGCGTCTTTCCATAATTGCAGAAACCGCTGGTAGGTATTTGTATTCCACTAGAAGTCTTACTCATAATTACTCTCCAGGTCCCTACTGTAACCCTATATGTATGCGGGTAAGTTGAACCAATTATAATCATGATATCTATATCATACTTTTGTCTCTCAAGATTAAATATATCTGGTTTCTACCGGTACGAGTTCTCGATAGTCTGTTACCCACACTACATTCGAGGATCGCATAAGGGAATACAGTAGAAGATCCGACAGGAGCTTTAACTCAGAATCAAATCGTAGTTGAAGAATCGATTGACAAAAGGTATTCTTCTAAATTACCTTTGGTTGCATGAGTTTTATTTTGATCGTTCGTCGTCAAAAGTTTTATCTGGAGCCTATTTTGGCGTTTGCCCGTCCAGTTAACTTTTTACTAAAAATCGTTTATAAAAACAATGATCTTGGCAGTTTTACCTCAAACACGTTTTTATCTAAAATATTTTAAATCTATCAACATGAACCGAAACCCAATAGGAATAGACTATCATGAATTAAAACATAACATGCAATCATGGATTATACAAATAACTCGACTACACAAGTCTCAAATGGTTTTTCATACTCAAACCACAAGTTTTTATATAATCCAATAACGTCTAACAGTTTACTAAATATAAACAACACGTAATTTTCTAACCCAGTTTCCACAACCTTCAATGATTTTTATGTACCGACTCTGTCGCACCGGGAACAAAGGTAACAACTATAGACTCTCGTCCATTATCCTAGATCCGAGGCATCTAATGACCCTGTCACAGCCTGAACCTCAGGGACCCGTGAACCAACCCCAAACCTTTCTCCTAAGGATCATCATTTACGACTTTTGTTTACCTAATAATTTATGTCCTAATTATATAAGAACTTCTCTTAAAACAACTATGTCCTTGCACATGTAAATTTTACAACAAAGGCTTGAAATCTCAAAAAAAAATTCATTTGCAATCATAATATCTTTGATTACAGTTCTCCATTTTGGTTTATGTACAACCAAAATGCAAAAATATAAATAAACATGAAGTGTTCCCTCTAATCTTCCCCAAAGCATCCACTGCCCACGGTATCATCCCTGTTCCTCAAAACTTGAAATGTTTTGGTAAACATACATGAGCCGAAGCTCGTAGGATATAGATTAACTCAGATGTAATGCATGATTTGTGAGGTGTGATGGGTGCAACCGAAATAAAAATGCACATTCCATAAATTGCCTCCTTAGTAATTTATCTTCATTTCCTTGCTCCAAAGCTTGATTTCTACCATTGCATGCTTATAATCTAGTTTCAATCTTCAGCTTAGGTGATGGAGGGTTAGGGTTTACATGTGGAATGTGAGTCTCTCTCTCTCTCTAGAGTTTAGAGAAGAAGAAGAACAAAGGAGGAGGAGAGGGGAACGTGCGGTCTCTCTCTCTCACACATGGGCCATATATATATATAACCCCTAAAATCTGTCCAATATTCGAGAATATTCTAAACTTCTCCCGATAGTCCGCTCGAGCAGACCCCCCACTGCTCGAGCAGTGACCCCTGAAGCAAAATTCTGCGAATTTTCCTAAATCTCATCTCGAACTTCCAATTTTGCTCACATTATATTATTCCAAATTATCCATTAACATAACCATATCAATATTGTTCATCTCCATGTATCTCAATTTAACTATCACCTATTATTTTCCCAACCGTTAACGAGCAAAGTTTCGTGGCATCCACACCCAAATTTTATTCAGTCTCTTCAAATATGAAAGTACTAAATAAATAGGTATCAGGACCTCACAACTTTCCCCCCTTTGGAAATTTCGTCCCTGAAATTTGTCTCAGGTCGCACCGAACTGTCTTTTAATCCTAATATCTATTCTCATACTTCACTAGTTATTCTATCATTTCTTAATTCAGTGATCTTGATCGTTCTTCTAGGATGATATGACTTAAGAATATCAACACACCTCTGTCCCCAAAGTGTCATACTACTATCAGGCTTGACTTCCGAACACCAATATTTCATGAATATTAGAATCATCCATATTCATCGAATTATACTCATATCGGGCTTGACCAATCTAAAATGGTTCATTGTTTAACACAACACCAATTCTTGCCTGATATTAACACCAGAGTTGGAGTCAACAACTCCGTTATGGATCACCGACTATTCCTCCATGACCACCATCTCACGTTACATATATGCTCTCAAAGGCTAAACATCCTTAAACATAGCGTTATGTGTCGTAGGTTTAACCACCGCTAAGACTCTCCCAACTTCGTCGAATCACAATCAACTTCACAGCTATATTCTAAAGGAAACCGAGGACTACTCCTCCAACCCAAACACATGTTCCCCAAACTCGAACAGTATTCATATGGGTCACACGCATTACTCCCAAAAATTGTCCATGCCTTTGCGGCCAACTAACGTTTACAACTTAAAACCAGATCATTACTTATAGTGCATCACTCTAGCCCTTCAACCATCGAAACTAACACTGCCACCTGAACTTCGTGAGCCACTAGGATTGAGCATCCTACATGAGTTAAAAAATCTCATACAAATTGAATCACATCCATACACACACCCATCGGTCTTTTAAGTCTACTATGCCCCAGATTAAACAATTATAACCTTCCATACTTGCATTGCCCCCACTCATTGTCACTATCATGTGCATTCGCATCTTCCCTTCAAATGGTCGAACCACTCTTCACATTTTTAAGAATCCAAAGTAATCCAAAGCTCCAAACTGAACACAAACCCAAACTTACCAGAGCATATCAGAAGCACATCACGTGAATACCTCAGCCATAAGGTCCCAAGAACTAGAGATGCAACTATACCCACATAACCTAGAACAATCTGCATACAATGGTTAACAATTCTCAGTTAATCACTGCAGATAGAACTCCATGTCTCAACACTCATTTCTTTATTCACTAGACAAACATTCTTGGTATACCAATTCGATCTCGTAGGAAACACGACCCTACACACTTACATTCGTTCGAACAAACCTCACTCAAAAAACCCACGAGGAACTCAATCTCTCAATCACCCGATTCTGCAAGTACCCATTTCCTAGGTACAAACTCATGGATCACAACACGATCACCAATCCACTGAGACTTCCATCTTCCCAAAATAATTAGAAACGATGACTCAACCTCAACGTATTCCCAGTACCCATTAACACTTAGCCTCCAATGAGCCTTGTAAACCTCACCTTGAGACCACCGCGACCATAGTCACACAACTACCATCGATCCCAATCACCATACCCTGATTATCATTTATACTAAGCTCTTAACTCTCAGACTTCCCTTGCATTCACACGAGCACTATCAATCCTCATACCTCGTTCCACACATCTCATAGGACTACAATCTCGTTACCAGTCATACGCAAATTCACAAAGTCAGGGCCTCACTTGACATCGCGCCAGGGCCTCACTTGACAAGGTTACGCTTCACTAACCTAACTCCCACTAGGCAAATTTTAGTCATGCCATGACCTTAAGCCCACTGTTCAAGCAACTTACATGGAAAACGTACGACACCAAACAAAAGAAAATCCATTCTTGAAACCTTTCATCCGATGTTAATAATAACTTCCATGATCATGCAGACGCTTCCCACAGCTTCCAGGTATACATCTATTACGGACATCTTAACCCACAGTTTCTCATCTATCACCTCAGGCCATCTAAGCCACATGGTATACTACTGAACTTTATTACTCCACACTTCGTTTTCCTTGAGCAAACAACAACATACCCATATGTGAACCTATGGTTGAATACAAATAATCTCCAGGCATATCATACTCAAGACACGCCGTCTCAGAACTAGGCCAACCACACCATCGAACCCTTCTACGTTGTTTTTAAACCTCATACCCCCAGCACGTTTTCAAACACAGTCTTCCAATCATGAGGGTTACAACTAAACCTTGACCTGCATTCTCATAGGAATCTCACAGAACTGATATTCGAGAATCTCATCACATAAATAACTCAATCGCTAAACTTCCTTAGGGATCTCATTTAATGAGAATTAAAGTTATCAACATTCCATACAAAGCAAACTACATCTCCAGAAACATCACCCATACACTCGGGTTCAAACAGGCCTTTCAAGGAATCTTGAGCAATCGAATCTGCATTCTTACGATCCCAATGTTTTACTTCTACTAAGAATGAACAATCACATCGGTCAACCATTTATGAAACATCTCTCTTCCTAGGGAAACCACGAGCCAAAGCTAGATTCTTACTCAACGTCACTACCTTTTAGGGCAACCATTATACACTCTGCTTAAGAGAAGTTCAATCGCTAATCTCCGTAAAGACCTCAAACATCATCATACAAACATTATCGATCACTATTCACAATGAGTGAATCACTCGTTGCACTAGGTCCTCACACTTAGATCTTTATCCAAGCACATTAACTATCGCCTACTCCTTCACATCTCAACAAGGCTTCACACGTGTCCACAAGACTCGCACTGGTTAACCGCCAAAGACAACAACACACATATACTCGCATCATGTCACCCAATTCTCAACAGGGAGGTAACAACCAAACGTGTAGGTAAAAGCAAGCCACAATATCGAACTCGTGACTCCAGTACACCCACAAAAACATAAAACATTCAGCCGAGGGCACTTGTCTCTTATGTCACCATACAAGTTCCACCGGAACACCACTATCTGAACATGAAAGAAACTATAAGCAATTTGAACAAAACGAACCTCGCTCACCAACTCTAAACCATGCGACACCATCCTATCCCTTGCCCCTAAGAGTAAGATACGTCACCATCTCCAGATCTTACGCCATGTCACATATTACTAGCATCATCCCCTTATGGGAGCCCCTCATGCCAACACGTCATCCCAAGACGACCGAGTTGGCCACACCAACAACGTCTATACTATGCTCCACAAACTTCACACACTCACATTCTTACTAAACACTATGTATTCCACGTAATCCCTTACTCTTGAGAACGACGACCCGAGTCACAAAACTCTTCTCCGTGAAACTTCCCAAACAACCTCGAATCTTCATTCATCACATCACAACTATTATCTATATACATCTCCTCTTACGTACACACACATCACTCGACAACCAACCTATTGATAACATCTTCAATTTACACATGCTTTCCACATACGCTTTCGACTTTTTATTAAGAATCATATCTCAACACCACGCCATAAGGAAAACATAAGGGTCAGTAATTCGACCTTTAAAATCACAAAATACCACGGTGGTTATTAGCAACACCCCCAGGGTAAGGAACACTCCCAACCACGTGCCTAAGCACAGACTTTCTAACACACTTTAGGCCGGAGATTATTATGCTCCCGTCCACTATGTTCCCGTCCATACCCAATCTCAGGGTACACGGCTCATGACACAGCACGGCTCAAGACATAACACGGTTTATGACGTACATAATCCTTAGCGAGCCTAAAACCACACCTCATATCCATCTATAACCAACAACGTCCAAGGGGTTTCAAACAATCTACCATACTTGTTCCTCGAACCACTGGTAGCTCAACACATAGCGAACAACTAACTACAGTCACCCTTGACTCATATGGATACAACATACTCCGAATAGTCACTGCTCATTTCTCGAACTTACGCCCACCATAATTACTAACCACCGGGTTGCACTCCCACAACCTACACCACCATCCAAACCATAACTCACCTTAGCCTCACGGGCATAACTTTTACCACAAGAGCATCACAACACCCCACTAGATTAAACTCAACTTAACCTCCCAGTGTCAAGCTATACATTACCCAACACCAAATCACATCACATCAACACATATTCACATACCGAGGGAAAACCCCAGAGCAACGCGACAATCCGGGCAACTAATTCAAATTTCTCATAGAAAGAACGTCAGCCAAATGCTTTTTTATTTTGAACCCCAAAATAGTTGATCGGATGCTATATGGCATGCCACATCACCCCAAGACTTAACCCTCTATGGTTACATAAACACATAACATACGCAACATAATTAAATCGCAAACCCATGCAAGCACACAATTCATGCCGTGTAGTGGTGCCTAATGTCATCAAAAAAAGTCACAGCTATAGGTCATCGTTATTCCCACGGCTCCTAGGTATTCGAACCTAGAGCTCTAATACCATTCTGTCACGGCCCGAACCTCAGGGACCCGTTAACCAACCCCAAACCTTTCTCCTAAGGATAATCATTTACGACTTTTGTTTACCACATAATTTAGGTCCTAATTATATAAGAACTTCTCTTGAAACAACTATGTCCTTGCACATGTAAAATTTACAACAAAGGCTTGAAATCTCAAAAAAAAAATTCATTTCCAATCATAATATCTTTGATTACAGTTCTCCATTTTGGTTTATGTATAACCATAATTCAAAAATATAAATAAACATGAAGTGTTCCCTCTAATCTTCCCCAAAGCATCCACTGCCCATGGTATCGTCCCTGTTCCTCAAAACCTGAAATGTTTTAGTAAACATACATGAGCCGAAACTCGCAGAATATAGATTAACTCAGATGTAATGCATGATTTGTGAGGTGTGATGGGTGCAACCGGAATAAAAATGCACATTCCATAAATTTTTTATTTATTTTCACACGCACACCTATGCACGTCAAGTTAATTCATTCATTAAGCCTTTTTCCACATATTCCTTTCTTTCACGTTTATTCTCGTTTCTCAAATTTTCACCAAAAGCCAAATCACATTTTCATTATCCGATTTATCACAAAAATCGTATCACAATTAATTTATAATAATTAATGAACCGATATCGGGTGTAGCTTATAGAAGCCCCTCCCTATTATCCCAATAGGCTACGCAAAGCCATTGGTTAATAGATAGCTCTATAACTCACCACGATACAACACCACGTTTCGGGGACTAACCTGTGGGCACGTGGTCCCTATCTTGCGCAAGTTTTCGGTCTTACACCGCGGACCCGCAAGGCCAACTTAATCCACATTAATCCATACGGTTCATTATTTGTTTATTTTTCACAAAAGTCCGGGAGTCCAACCCACAACTGGTTTCTCTCCCTAAATATTTTCTCATAATACCTCTTTTCAATTTTTACATTTCAACTTCTCATTTCATTTTCAATCAAGTCTTATTTTAACATTCCATTCTTGCTTTCAATTCAAATGCCATCATAAATTTCAACACATAATTTCTTATAATCACCTTTCAATTATCAACTCCATGAAATGTCAATGTATAATTAACTCACACATGATTATGTCATTTCAAACAAACGGAATGCACCAATCATATACATATACATGTATATACAAGTTAAAATTCATATTTACTCTCTACAACATAAACTCTTAAATTATAACCATGGCACTACATAGTCCACAATTACCCATGCTCATACTGGTTCTTAAAACCTTCGTCACATGTCAAAACTTATTTTCATCGCAACACCTCCAATCGGTATGATACTAGAATCCCAACTCAAGTGTGGTAAAGTAGGAATATTCATAACCCAAGAGATAGAAAATTCGATGAAAAGGTTCTATATTGATGAAAATATACTTTTTCAAAGCGTTTGATCAAAATCGGGTGAAAAATAGTTAAGAAAATTTGACATACCCTCACTATTTTAATCATAACCTTTTCTACAAAATAAATTTTTTTGTGAGAGTAGTCTGGTTGGAAAGAGGACTTCCGGTGCTTCGATTTAAGTATAAGAACGACCCAATTCGGAGTCCGGATGAGGGAGATATGATCGAACAAAGTTGGCATTGCACAGTCAGTCCGGTTGAGCGGACGTCGAGCGCTCGAGCGCCCAACCTTCTGCCATGTGAGTGCTCGAGCGCGCTGTCGCCCAAGAAAAACCCCAGATTTGCCATGTTTTGAGTTTCTACCTCCAATACCCTTCAATTATCATCAAATACCCTTAAATCATCATCAAATATGTTTCAAATC
>JAOTRH010151481.1:0-13263 GCA_034768845.1 Heliamphora exappendiculata | reverse complement strand
AATGTGTGCGTGGATTTGTTTGGAGAGAGAGAGAGAGAGAGAGAGAGTTTGGCAACTTGGTTTTGAGTTGGCTTTTTAACTTAAAGCCACTTTAAGCTAAAAACTCAATAAATTTATTTTTTGGTTAGAAAAATGGTGACTTTTAAGTTATCAAAAAGGCCAAATAAGTTTAATGTAAAATTTCATGATTGTGCTTTAACCTAAATGAGCTGGTGTATGATTATTTGGTTAGAATTTGTATAATTTTTTATACAGAAGGGTAAAATTAAAAATTATTATCAGAAAAGTCAAAGAGTCTAAAAGCAAATAGGCTAAAAGCCTGGGGTTGAAAAGTGTGACTTTTTGACTTTTTGGACTTTAAGCCAAAAGCTAAAAAGCCAGTTTAAAACCAACTTAAAGTCAGTAGCCAAATGAAGGCTTATATGTATGTGTGTGTGTGTGTGGTATCCCGCATCGAAAAGGGAGAAGGAGTTCTTGGGTTATAAAAGAAAAATCTTGGACCATTACATTCAACGAGACCTTTTTCCAAGTGGTAGAAATACTAGCAGAACTTCGCAGTTAAGCCTGCTTAGGTAGGAGTAATGCAATGATGGGTGACCCCCTGGGAAGAACAAAATCGTGAGGGTTTTGCCCAAAGTGGACAATATCGTTGCTATGTAAAGTGTCGGGGTGTTATAGATGGGTATCAAAGCTGACTCTCCTCACCTCCGAGTGTGGGCCCCTGCCGTCTGGTGTGACACGTGGGCGAGCTACTGAGTGGGCGGGTCAATAAGGACTGGTAGGCTACCGGAGTTGGCAGGCTACTACACAGGGACGTGCAGCCCTAATGGGGGTGGATTGTGATATCATGGTATCCCACATCAAAAAGGGAGAAAGAGTTCCTGAGCTATAAAGAAAAAACCTTGGACCTTTACATTCAACGAAGCCTTTTTCCATGTGGTAGAGACCCTAGCAGAATTTCGCGATTAAGCATGCTTATACTGGAGTAATGCAAGGATGGATGACCCCAAGTGAAGAAAACAACATTGATTTTAAAAGATTGATTTCTATTCTTTATTCTGAATTTTGGCAACTGAATTTTTTTTTCTTTTAAACAAACTCATTTAAGTCATTCCAGTTTTGAAACAAAAATAACTTATTCAATTAATATTTTCAATAATTCATTTCAAAAGCCCCAAAGCTTTTAATAGTGCATTCGACATTCAAACATTATAACTAGATACAAAAATTAAAATACAATACATAAATTGAAATGAACTGTAAACTTTCTTTCTCGTCTATTATTTTTTTCATTCCATCATGCGTCACTTGAAATGTTTCAACGTCTATTAGCATAACTAGTGTGAATTCAATGATATCTAAACTCTTAATTATTACATAGTATTAGAATGATATATTTCAACATCAAATTTTTAGGCATCAAAACCCTTTTTCAGTTTTAAGGCGTCAAACTGTAACCGTGATCAGTTTTAAGGTGATCAGTTTTAAGGCGTCAACTGTAACCATAATTGTTCTCAATTTTAAGGCTTCAACCGTAACCATGATCAGTTTTAAGGCGTCAACTGTAACCATATATATTTTTAATTTTAAGGCGTCAACCGTAATCATAATTAGTTTCAAGATTTCAACTGTAACCATGATTGTTCTCGATTTTAAGACGTCAACTGTAACCATAATAAGTTTTAATCAGTTTTAACATATCAAACATTCCCGTGAAGTAAAAATTAATTCAGATATCACAGACTCACATGGTCTAGCAGAATTTGGTTTCAATTGCTTCGTAACTCCAAATCTAGTCAACATATTAAAATAATAGTTAAACAGAATTCTATTTTACCGAGACCTAAATCTTTAATTTATAATGTTGGATATTTATATTTTAACATGAACTTTCCGTTAATTCTATCATAAATCTCTATTAATTTGTAGTATATTTGTTACTTTAAAATATTTAAGAAGAGTCGAAACATTTAAAACATATACTAAATTAATCTTTTGAATTCATACTTTCGTTTGCATTTATAATTGAAACTTTTATGCTTTAAAATTGATTTTTAAGACTATCTAAGGTTCGCAATGTAAATTTTATTCTAATTTTAAGAATAGTATCTTTTATATGGAGTAATTAAAACACTAAAATTCTTAGTTTTGATTTACATTTGAAATATTTAAGCTTTAAAATTAACTTTGTTCTTATGAAAACTAATTAAATTCGTAATAAATAAAAACATTGATTTCAAAACCTCTATTAGTGAAAAGAGATACATATGTGGTTAATGCTAAAGGGTTTTCCCTACACAATTTCTATAGCAGTGCTTTATGTGATTTTATTAGGGTGGTCTTTCCAAAAGTATCTATGTTACCTGAGGTCTATTTTCCAAGGCATGTTCTAGCGATTACTAACATACCCAGTTAAAGATATATCTAAAACATTATAAGCACACAAAAGCAGACAAAAGTAGTGCAACTGTCCTAATCTCTGGGTCATAAAAGTTTGCTTTAGGGTTTTGAAAAAATATTTGCTCTTGGTTTTAATTTTTTTTTAAAAAATAATTATACTCTGATACCACTTCTGTCACGACCCATTTTCATTTATAGCGTCCGTGACCGGCCAGTGAGTCAAAATTCACCAAAAGCCTCTTCCTTTCTTTATTCTGAATTTTGCAAACTGAATTTTTTTTAAAACAAACTTATTCAAGTCATTCTAGTTTTGAAACAAAAATAACTTATTCCATTAACATTTTCAATAATTCATTTCAAAACCTTCAGAGCATCTAAAAGTTCATTCGACATTCAAACATTATAACTAGATACAAGAATTGAAATATAATACAGAAATTGAAATGAATTCTAAACTTTCTTTCTCGGCTATTATTTTCTTCATTTCATCATGCGTCACCTCAAATGTTTCAACGTTCATTAGCACAGCTAGTGTGAATTCAATGATATCTGAACTATTAATTATTGCACAGTGTTAGAAGGATATATTTCTACATCAAATTTTCAGGCATCAAAACCTTTTTTCAGTTTTAAGGCTTCAACTGTAACCGTGATCAGTTTTAAGGTGTCAACTATAACCGTGATTAGTTTTAAGACGTCAACTGCAATCATAATTGTTCTCGATTTTAAGGCGTCAACCGTAACCATGATCAGTTTTAAGGTGTCAAATGTAACCGTATCTATTCTCAATTTTAAAGCGTCAACCGTAACCATAATCAGTTTTAATCAGTTTTAACATATCAAATATTCACGTGAAATAAAAATTAATTCAAATATCAAAGACTCGCCTGGTCTAGCAGAATTTGGTTTCAATTGCTTCAAAACTCCAAATCTAGTCAACATATTAAAACAATAGTTAAACGAACTTCTATTTTATTGAGACCTAAATCTTTAATTTATAATCTTGGATATTTATACTTTAACATGAACTTTTCGTTAATTCTATCATAAGCCTCTATTAATTTGTAGTATATTTGTTACCTTAAAATATTTAAGAAGAGTCGAAACATTTAAAAGATATACTAAATTAATCTTTTGAATTCACACTTTCGTTTGCATTTATAATTGAAACTTTTATTCTTTAAAATTGATTTTCAAGACTACCTAAGATTCACAATGTAAATTTTATTCTAATTTTAAGAATAGTATCTTTTATACGGAAAGAAAGAGAAAGTTCTTGGGCTATAAAAGAAAAATCTTAGATCCTACATAGCAACGAGGCATTTTCCCAGGTGGTAAAGACCCTAGCAGAACTTTACAGTTAAGCGTGCTTGGACGGGAGCAATGCAAGAATGTGTGACCCTCTTGGAAGAACAAAATGTGAGGGCTTTGTCCAAAGCGAACAATATCATTGCCATGTGAAGGGTCAGGGTGTTACAGATGGTATCAGAGCCGACTCTCCTTACCTCCGAGTGTGGGTTCCTGCCGTCTCGCGTGACATGTGGGCGGGCTAAAGAGTGGGCGGGTCGATAAGGACTGGTAGGCTACCGGAGCTGGCAGGCTACTGCATAGGGACGTGCAGCCCTAAGGGGGTAGATTGTGATATCTTGGTATCCCACATCGAAAAGGGAGAGGGAGTTCCAAGGCTATAAAAGAAAAATCTTGGACCCTTATATTCAACGAGTCATTTTCCCAGGTGGTAGAGACCCTAACAGAACTCCGTAGTTAAGCTTGCTTGGACGGGAGCAATACAAGGATGGGTGACCCCCTGAAAAGAAGAAAATTATGAGGGTCGTGTCCAAAACGGATAATATCATTGCCATGTGAAGGGTCGGGGTGTTACAGATGGTATTAGAGGTGACTCTCCTCACCTCCGAGTGTGGGCCCCTATCGTCTCGCGTGACATGTGGGCGGATCGATAAGGACTGGCAGGCTACTGGAGCTGGCAGGCTACTGCACGAGGACGTACAACCCTAAGAGGGGTGGATTGTGATATCTTGGTATCCCACATCGGAAAGGAATAGGGAGTTCCTGGGCTATAAAAGAAAAATCTTAAACTCTACATAGCAACGAGGCCTTTTCTCAAGTGGTAGAGACCCTAACAGAACTCCGTAGTTAAGCGTGCTTGGACGGGAGCAATGCAAGGATCGGTAACCCTCAAGGAAGAGCAAAACCTTAAGGGCTTTGTCCAAAGCAGACAATATCGTTGTCATGTGAAGGGTCGGGGTGTTACATAGAGAGAAGAGAGAGAGAGAGAGAGATTTCAGATGGGAATCTACTGGTCCTGTCCACGCTGGCTAATGAGTGTCCAAGTGTCGTCTACGTTTGCCTGTACACACAAAAAAGTTAGAGATGCCGTGTCGGTTGCTCAACCGAAGAGTCCTCCGGTGATCGAATTAGCCTTTGCAGAGAGAGAGGGAGAGAGACCCATCCCCGAGTTATTTAGAAGTTAGAGTATATGCATGTGAGTGAGTACATACCTTGGTATTGCTTCCTTGCTTTTTATAGTGAAGGTTTGACCTAATGCGACTTGGGTCGGGTTGTTCTTTCTTTGTCTCCCCCATCAACTAAAGTTGAATTCTCATTAATATTTGGATTGAGTGTTTTTTTTTGCCATGTCAAGACTTCTCCACTTGCTTTCAAGCCCTACATGGGGTCTGACTAACCACTCCTGACACCCAGGCTTGGGGTTTGGTTAATCGCCCCTGGCACGATAACGATGGTGTTAGGCCTAGATGTACGGCTTCTTAGCCTAGGTGATCGTGCCTCATGATCTGTTTTGCTCGACCCTTACTAGCTGAGCTGTCACGTCCCAAAACCTAGGGTCACGTGAACATCCACCAAACACCAGTTTTACAAAAATAAGTTTTCATACATTCAAAACCACCTGTTGAAATCAAATGAAAACCCAATATGCATCTCTCATAAACAGTAAACATCATGTAAAACATGCATAAGTATATTGCCGTATGGCATACAAAACCTGTCTTTAGGACCAGGTATACCAAAAAGGAAACCTACCAAAGGTCTTCCGTCATTCGTTATCACGGGCACCATAAGATCTACTCGAGATCTTCCTCCATGTCATCACCTGAAAAAGGTTTTATACAGAAAATTCCACCCGTGAGCCGAAGCCCAATAGAAACAGACAGTAAAGTTGTAAAGCAGGAAATATGCAATCACAAGCATACAAGCTCAACCACAGGAGCTAAAAAGGTTTTTCATTATGAAAATCACCAATTTTCTATCAGGCTAACACGAATCTCAAAACGATTTTATTTCATAAAATTCCACATTTTCGTCCTCAAAATCATGCATATCATATAGTGGGCGCTAACTCAATCACAAGCCAAAAAGGTTTTACGTCATAAAACTCCACGTTTTTCCATCATCTCCCAAAACAATTTTCCCTTCACAACTAAGCATTTATACAATGTAAAACACATTTTACAGTTGAAGGAAAACAGTAACCAAAATATTACTTTCCCACTCGGATCACACACCGAGGAAAGATAAAAATAGTAATCTGTAATAAAATAGTATGCTCCACTCAGGCCACACCGCCCAGGAAAAAAGGTAAAACGGTAATTAAAACATTGTTCCCTTACGGAATGTACCATCGTGGAAAAGAAGAATAAGATCCTATGTACCGACTCTGTCACACAGACAAAGGTAACAACTATAGACTACTGTCCATTACCCTAGTCCTGAACCACTTAAGGTCTGCTAGGTAATGGCAAGTTCTATACAGAGCACCACGACGTAAAAGCTAACTTTACGGGCCCGACAATCTAAGAAAAAAGAGCACCTAAACCGACCTTCTTTACGGGAACTACCCCGAAGGATAACAAAGGTACCTGTACTGCGCACGTTTCTGGACTTTCACCGAGGGCAACTCGTGCCAAATATACGTCATCTCGGTACAACTAGATAATATTCTAAAAATCGTATCGTAGCTCAACTACGAAAATATTTCATTAAAACAATACATTATACATGTATGTAGATCCATCCATCAACATGGAGAACCAAATAAAACATTTTCAAAATATTTTTTCCTGTTTTCAAGAAAATCCTTTGAAAACCATGTTACCACATGTCATACAGTACTTTATGCCAAGAAAAGCGAACAACATGCTTTCCATTAGAAAAATAAGGCTTAAACAGAAAATATGACATTTGATGCATTTTCTATTGATGAAAAAGTATACAATTATATATATCACCCTTATAACAGCAGTAGGTCTAGAATACTACCTCGGCGAGTCAAAACTCGAAGCCTAAAAAATTGAACCTCGACGAAACGAAAATCTGTCCGGATATATGCGAAGCCCTCGGCACCAACAGCATGAATCCGCAGTCCGTTCGCGGAATACCGAGCCCTGGGCCCTCAAAATCTAGAGAGAAGGCAGAAAAACGGGAGAGAGAAATCAGATCTGAAAATCAATATATCCCAAAATATCTCCACGGCTGGATATTTATAGAGAACGCCAAAAATCCACTATTCAGTCGACTGAACCCCCAGTTCAGTCGACTGAATGACGCTATTGGAAATGCCAAAAAGCCTAGCCAATAAGGTTTAGTCGACCGAACCTCCATGTCTAGTCGATCGAACTCAAAAAACTTGGTTCAGTCGACTGAGCCAAGCCCCTAAGTTGACCGAACTGCTGGGTAGTGCATTTTTCTGTGTAAAAACTGATTTTCCAGCCTTAAACCAAATCAAATAAGCCTCAACAGAACCCGAACACGCTCCAAAGGTGCACTTAAAACATTCTGGAGGTTCCGAGATAACTCGAACACTTAATCATTCAAAAATGAATCGAGTCAGGGTCTCACAACTCTCCCACTCTTAAAGGAATTTCGTTCCCGAAATTCAACACTGAAACTCAATCTAAATACCAGCCCGTCAACCATCAACAGTCTCAGATGCAAACCCAGCGACAATGCACCACGACAGAAATGCCTCGATGACACTGTACAACTAGAGACATGCCTCTGCAACTGAAATCCCAAAAATCATCGTCACAGAACTAATACACAACCGTCGTCACACATGGTAAATGCAACATGAAGAATCGACCTCCATACGGACTGATCCCACAACAACAAGCTCCACTGACACCACCATTATCTAGTAGACAGCTATGAATCAGAGGATCAAGTCCAGCTCATGCTGCCAAACCTCGAAACACAACTCTCGTCGAACTCAACCCACTCTAGCGATAAACACATCACACAAGACCAATCCGCCATGGAACCTGGTCCTAAACATTCTTTATTCCAAAACATAGAGACCACCACTTGGTTCTCACTACCACAAACTGGCTCAATCACATCTCACCATATATACCAAGGACCATCTCCACAAGTCCAAACACACGACGTCGAGCCCTGACATTAGTCGCATGAAACCACATGCTCCACGTACAACTCTACTCGAGTTCCGACTATCACCGAACGACCGCTGACTTTGATACCACATCATCACCCTGTCGATGCCAACATTCCCATCACTGAAGCTATCATAGTACTGATCTACGAGCAACAACACAAACACGTGACTCCAGGGAGAAGCTCACCTACTCACCTGGACATCAAGAACACATCTCAACAAACCCTCACACTGTCATTCCCAATCTGATCTTTCATCACAAACTACTATTCTCACCCAGGAGGAACATCGGGTGGTACACCATTGTCCTAGTCAAGATCCCACACAACCAAAAATCAATCTGGCATCACAGCCACAAGGCACCTAACTCTAGCGAGTCAATCGACCAAACACGTCACGTAGACAGAACATCTCATACGACCCAACAACCCATATCAACCAAATCATAACTCTCGTGCATCAGCACGTCACTGCACACGACTACACCGCTCACAACTCAACATCTCGTCATCAGATTGCTAATACTAAGGCTATGGACCAACCTCAGATCAAACATGATCTTCGTCGTCTGACACATCAAACGTGATTCTCACAATCCATCAAGGTGAACAGGTCGACCGACATCTAGCATCAACTCCAACGCAGAACACATACATCAACCCTTTGAATCCCCAGACTCGTCCGTCGGGTAACCAACCAAGACTTACATCTTACACTCAGCCATATCCTCACATCTAGAACTCACACGGCCCTTTCGTTCCCAACCAAATAATCGTGTCGGTTCGAACGGGCCACGCCAACTAAGGCTTCTCCACAGTCATACTTTCAGGATCACCGTCCACACAAACAACCGTTATGCCAAAGCATAACACTTACCACAGTCAACAACTACTCCTCGACTCCAAGAACTCTAAACAGTTCCAAGTCCTCAAGCAGAACAAAAAGCCAGACTCACAAAAGTCTACTAGAGATCCACCATACGCATATCACAGCCGCATTGTTCCAATAAAATACATACTCTACCACGAGCTAGAAGTACAACCATACACATACAACGATCGTGGATCCTCAACTGATCACTGCAAAAGAACTCCACATCTCAACACCAACTCCTAAGCATTCCTGTCCATCAACCGAACCTCACAGGGATCACAATCCATTTGGTTCAACCATCCGTTGAAACCACGAAGGACTAGTCCAACCGTCATCTAATTACAGCGACACAAGTTCCTGAGTCAGAACACGATCACAACACGGGTCACTACACGAGTCGCAACACGAGTCACAACACGAATCATAACACGAGTCACAACACAAGTTATAACATGAGTTACAATGCGGGTCACAACACGAGTCACAGCACGAGTCACAACGCGGGCACCGTTCCACTGAGATTTCACAGTCTCAGAACACAACCAAACCTAAACCAACCAAGAATCTGGCATCTTCTTCCAACCGAGATGAAATAATTTGCACCAGACAGCTGTCTACAAGAAAACTCTCTCTCTCCCCTTCCATCCTAAGGAAAGAAAAAGGCCAACGAGAAACCACAACCCCACCTCGGCGTACTGTCAATACTCATCAACACTTAGCCTCTAAGAACTCTGTAAGTCTTACCTCGAGGCCACATGGACTACAGTCACATAGCTGCTGTCAACTCTAATGGTCACGATACTCAGGTCATCCGCCACATCAAGCTCTCTCTAACCTCATTCATAGACATGAACACCATCAATCCGCGCACCTGGTACAACACATCCTATTGTACCCAAAATCTCACTTCACAAGATTGCGCTACACAACCTAACTCCTGCTAGGCAAACCATAATCACGTCACAGCCTTGAGCTCACCGTCCGTAGCACAACATCAACAATGGAACCCAATCTTGGAACCTCTCATCCAGAGTTACTAATAACTCACACAACCATGTAGACACCTTTCGCACTTCTGCTTCCAAAGCACACATCAGTCACAGACATCGTACCCTACGATTTCTCACCTATCACCCCAGGCCAGCCAAACCACATGGTACATTGCTAAACCTTCACACTTTGTTCCATGGGCAAACAGCGTAACCATTTCTGAACCTAAGGTGGAACACAAATAACTCCTAGACATCTCATACCCAAGATGCGTCATCTCAGCACTAAACCAACCACATGAACCTCGCACGGTTCCCAAACGTGATCTCCTAATCACTAGGATATCGACTAAACCACTTACATGTATTCTAGTGGGAATCACACAGAATCGATACTCGTCGTAGGAACCCTTACACATTCCATGCAGCCATAACCCGTGCTCTTCCCAGCATAACTGCAATTCATACTCATTCCCATATCCTTGAGCTCACTCACTGGAACTCAATTTTTAAACCTCAAAAAGGTATACAACGTCTAAGGTCATCAGACTACTCTGACTACCTACAACATCCTGTTGATCGCCATCAACATCCTATTAACAGGGTATATCTCCAGAACCACACGTTCTACTATCTCAACGTACGCCCGACCAAGAATTATCACGCTCCCATCCACTATGTTTCTGTCTATACCCCATCTCGAGTACACGACTTAAGACATAGCATGGCTCACGACGTATCTAATCCATCACACAGCCAGAACCACGTATACCAAGACTCTGAAGGGATTATCACTATCCCTAATCCAATCACATCGACTAATTTCCTAGGGTCTCTGACACCCCATCACCTCGACTCACAAGGTCAACCATAACACAACTCCGACATCCACTAGCCTACTCTCAAGGGGAGCCAACTACTACAACCAAGCCACCAACTAGGCTCCATCTGCACCTGAACAAATGCTGCTCGTACTAACACCTAACAAATACCAACCGAGGCCAACCTCACACGGCTGAACCCAACTCACTGATGAGTTCCGCAACATACCAAGCGATCGACGCTCAACCCGTAACCCTACTTCTGCAACTGATAACAACCGAGTCACATAACCAAGACCCAAACCACAGTCTTGTCGCCTCTAAGGGTGTACAGGTCGTATATGAAGAAAGCATGAAACACGACAACTTAAGGTCGATCTATCATGTTACTTCTACCACATACCACATAATCATGCTAGCACATAGTTACGATGATTATGCAGACACAACACCGACACCAAGGAGAACTAACAAGAATGACGCGTCACTTTGGTAACCTACTCAGATTTCCGGCTAAAAATTGCGTCCATGAAACGCGTTTTTAACTTGGCTCCCAAGTTTGTCAATCCAAACACGAGACCGATCAATCCTAAGATCCAACCTCCATACTCACATATACACAACATACTCCAAACATGAGCAACCAAGCACACACATATCCTCACAAGGTAACACACCCTCTTTCCACGGCTCATAGGTATTCGAACGCAGAGCTCTGATACCAAGTTGTCACGCCCCAAAACCTAGGGTCACGTGAAAATCCACCAAACACCAATTTTACGAAAATAAGTTTTCATACATTCAAAACCACATGTTGAAATCAAATGAAAACCCAATATGCATATCTCATAAACAGTAAACATCTTGTAAAACATGCATAAGTATATCGCCGTATGGCGTAAAAAACTTGCCTTCAGGACCAGGCATACCAAAAAGAAAAACTACCGAAGGTCTTCCGTCATCCGTTATCACGGGCACCACAAGATCTACTCGAGATGAACCTCCATGTCATCACCTAAAAAAGGTCTTATGCAGAAAATTCCACTCGTGAGCCCAATAAAAACAGACAGTAAAGCTGTAAAGTAGGAAATATGCAATCACAAGCATACAAGCTCAACCACATGAGCTAAAAAGGCTTTCCATCCTGAAAACCACCAGTTTTCCATCAGGCTAACACGAGCTTGAAAACGATTTTATTTTATAAAACCCCACATTTTTTTCCTCAAAACCATGCATATCATATAGTGGGAGCTAACTCAACCACAAGCCAAAAAAGTTTTACGTTATAAAACTTCACGTTTTTCGATCATCTCCCAAAACAGTTTTTCCTTCACAACTAAGCATTTATACAATGTAAAACACATTTTACAGTTGAAGAAAAACAGTAACCAAAATATTATTTTCTCACTTAGATCACACATCGAGGAAAGATAAGAATAGTAAGCTGTAATAAAATAGTATGCTCCACTTAGGCCACACTGCCGAGGAGAAAAGGTAAAACGGTAATCAAAACATTATTCCTTCACGGAATGTACCATTGTGGAAAAGAAAAATAAGATCTTATGTACCGACTCTGTCACACAGACAAATGTAACAACTATAGACTCCTGTCCATTACCCTAGTCCAGAACCACTTAAGGCCTGCTAGGTAATGACAAGTTCTATACAGAGCACCACGACGTAAAAGCTAACTTTACGGGCTCGACAACTCGAGGGAAAAGAGCACCCAAATCGACCTTCTTTACGGGAACTACTCCGAAGGATAACAAAGGTACATATACTGCGCACGTTTCGGGACTTTCACCGAGGGCAATTCGTGCCAAATACACGTCAACTCAGTACAACTAGATAATCTTCTAAAAATAGTACGGTAGCTCAACTACAAAAATATTTTCTCAAAACAATACATTATACATATATATAGATCCATCCATCAATATGGAGATCAAAATAAAATATTTTCAAAATATTTTTCTCCCGTTTTCAAGAAAATCCTTTGAAAATCATGTTACCACATGTCATACAGTACTATAAGCCAAGAAAAGCGAACAACATGCTTTCTATCAGAAAAATAAGGCTTAAACAGAAAATATGACATTTGATGCATTTTCTACCGATGAAAAAGTATACAATTAAATATATCACCCTCATAACAGTAGTAGGTCTAGAATCCTACCTCGGCGAGTCAAAACTCAAAACCTAAAAAATTGAACCTCGACGAAATAGAAATCTGTCCGGATATATGCGAAGCCCCCGGCACCAACAGCATGAATTCGCAGTCCGTTCGCTGAATATCGAGCCCCAAACCCTCAAAATCTAGAGAGAAGGCAGATAAACGGGAGAGAGAAATCAGATCTAAAAATCAAAATATCCCAAAATATCTCAACGGCTGGATATTTATAGAGAACGCCAAAAATCCACTATTCAGTCGACTGAACCCCTAGTTCAGTCAACTGAATGACGCTACTGGAAATGCCAAAAAGCCTAACCGACAAGGTCCAGTCGACTGAACCTCCATGTCCAGTCGACCGAACTCAAAAAACTTGGTTTAGTCGACTGGGTCAAGCCCTTCAGTCGACCGAACTACTAGGCAGTGCATTTTTCTGTGTAAAAACTGATTTTTCAGCCTTAAACCAAGTCAAACAAGCCTCAACGGAACCCAAACACGCTCAAAGGGTGCACTTAAAACATTCCGGAGGTTCCGAGATAACTCGAACACTTAATCATTCAAAAATGAATCGGGTCGGGG
>JAOTRH010151470.1:0-13265 GCA_034768845.1 Heliamphora exappendiculata | reverse complement strand
GCTTGTGTTTGGTTTAAATTTTTTTTTTTTTATAAATTTTTTGATTTTAAAAAAAAATAAATATAAAAAAATGTGAATAAAATTAATTAATTTTAATAAAAAACCAAATCAGTGATTTTTTTAATGAGATTTTTAAACAAAAAGCTCTAAACCAAACATAGGCGAATCAAATGAAACTTAGGAATGGAGTGGGAATATGGGGACAGTACCCAACACATTTATCTATATACACAAAATAAAAAATATAAATCAAATTATATAAAATACAAGTAATTGACTAAACATTCTAAAAATTTAAAACTAGTAAAAGTGCACAGTTATTTTTTTGACTTTTTAAGAAGGGAATCATAAATATTATTTAAAAAATACAAAAACAAACTGAATACAGAACTTGGGCTACCTTATGGATTTTGACCCTTGCATGAGGCAACACGAAGAAAATAACATATTTAAAACGAGTGCAAAGATAGAAAAGGGAATGAATGAAGTGAAATCTGCTAAAAACTCATCCTGTTTTCATCCCTACATCTACAAGAAAAAATGGATAAAGAGTTGAAAACAAATTAAAATAATTTAGAGATTCCAAAGGGCTCAAAAGTATATAAATGATAAGAAAATTTAATAGGGCTTTTAATATATAATTTTCAACACTACTAGAAAGATTTGATTATAAAGTCTAAAATAATGTTATATGATTTTTAAGAAATTGCATATATTTGTTTAGTCGATCGGCAAAAATATTACATTAAACTTTTTTTTTTTTGGTTGTGTAAATCTTAATTTGAATTTAAAATTCTAAATTATTTTCTTAGTGGATGGATGGAGGGTTGAGCAATTAAAAAAATTATATGTGAAAACTTTTTGTTTTGGTATAGAAGATAAAAATACATTTAATAAAATTTTTCCAGTTGTTTATATATTTTTATTAAAATAATTATTTTAAATAAAACAATTCAAAATATTAAATATTATAAAACATTAAAATAATATAACTAATATTTATTATTTGCATCCTGTGCAATGCATTGCACAGGTTAATTGCTAGTAAATACACATATTGTTGGAGGAAATTTAACAACAAAAGAATTGTTTATGTTACAGTTTATTTGGGCCTTTAAATGAGAAGATATATTTTTTATATTTATTGGTCCTTATAAAATAATTATATTACTTATACTTATTCAATATCATAACAGCAATATAAATAAATTAAGTTTAAATATATTCAATTATATGTTTTCTTATAGATACCTAAGCATTTTAAAGTATTTTGTGTGAATGAACATAAATAAATATGAGGAGCAAAGAAAAGCATTTCTTCAAATAAGCATTTTATGAGAATATTTTACTATTTTATGTATGTATAAAACTAAGTATTATATACCCAAGCTGGGATATATATATATATACGTGGTTTTTAAGTTAAAAGCTTTTTTAAGTTAAAATGAAAATAACTTTTTTAAAAATTGTTATAATTTTTTAAAATTTATTTTAAAATAATTTTATATTTAATATAGATATTATCTGAAAGAATTTAACGACTAAATTTTAAAAATATAATTGTTATAAAAAATAGATATGTATAATAAAAATTATGATATTTTTTAAAAATAAAAAAAATGCAAAAAATAAAAAATTTAAAAGATTTTGAGTTAAAAAAAATAAATTTTTTTGACTTTTTAAACTTTTAAGTAAAAAGGCAAAAGACCAATATTAAAGCCCATTGCCTAACGAAAACTATATGTCTGAATCTATATCTATTAAATTTTATATTCGTGAACTTATCTCCGAATAATCAAACAACCCCTAATATACATGAACACTAGACGAAAAAAATACAAAAAAAAATCGTAAGCACATGAATTATATCTTGAAGTCGCTATGCGTTCCGTTTGAACCTTCACGCAAAGAAAAAATATTAGTTTTAAAATAATAATTACACGTCTCTCATATTCAAATGCTATATCTTTCATGCTCGATGTTTTTATTATCTTAAATTTAATATAATTTTATTCATAAAATGTATAAATACAGGGTTGAGAAACAATAAGTGCGGGTACGAGAGCTTGGTGGAGGCAGCCATGGTGATGTCGCGTAGCTTCCATCCCATTCAACAACACCAAATTGTCATCAAAGCTCTTCACAAAGCCTTCCCCTCCCCTATCCTTTTCATGGCAAGTTCTTTCTTTATTACACCCATTAACGTCGTCGTTCTTTGTTAATTATTATATCGGTGTTTAATATAATTTAATGACAATAAAAAAAATTTCAAATATTAATTTCATTTGATGAGATAATAAATGCTAACCGATAAAAGTTTATTATTAAACCTAAACAATAAACTCTCCTTGGTGAAGGTCTACCTACCCACCGCCCAATAAATGGTATTTAGTATTTTTTTATAAGAGAAAAAGGGTATTATATCCTAAATAAATTATTATTTTATGAAAAAAATAAGTTTAATTACTTCAATACAAAGAGTCAACTTTACTATCAAAAAAAATATAAAGGAAAGTGCTCTTATCATAAATACAATAATTTTTTAAAACATAGATAAAGACATATTGAATATTTCAAAAAAATCTAAAAAAGTATTCCAAATAATAAAAACTATTTTTCAAAAGAAATTTTTTTGAGACGTCTCAAACAAGGCCTTAATATTGGAATTAACGTCGGCCTAGCTTAATCTGAGAAACACTAATTCGGTTTGGATAAATTTTATTCAAGAACACCGCCGCCTCTGGAATCAATAAGAAAAAAAATTGCTAAATTTCAGACAAATAAATAAACTAAATAATATCAAGAAGGTGGACCCGTTTAAGAATTTGATTTGTTCATTTTATTATTTTTAAGAAGTAAATTATTTATATAAAAAATACATTAATTAAATATCGTTAAATTTCTGAATAAATTATATTTGTGCTAAAGAAAAAAAATAGTAAAGTTCAAACACCATTTAAAAAAAAAAAAGAGATTCATTCACTATAAAAATCTAAGCATAACTTGTTTATTGATTTATTTGACTTATAAGTAGTCAAATAAGCAATTTCATTTGATTTGTTGAATAAGTAAAATTTAAGCCAATAAGCTAATAAGCGAAGTAAGTAATCTTTAAGCAAGATTTAAGTCAAATATTATTAATTATTTAAGCAAATAAGCAAAAATAAACTTAATAAGCAAAAATAAACAAATAAGCAAATAATTAATAAGCTACTTAAAAGCCAAGGTAGCCAAACAAATTTACGTATTTCTATTTTTAATTATTTCACGATATGCAAATAAACCATTTATCCAAACGGAGTCCAGTCTCCTCCACTGACAACTGACTTATAAGGTCGCAGGTTCAAGCGGCACCACAAATTCTTACGATGATTTATATATATATAAGTTTTTTTTCTTGTTTTATAAACTTTTAGAATATAAAATTTTAATTTTTTTGATTAGTCGAAACAAACCTGAAAAATATAAATTCCAATTAGATTATAAATATGACAGAGGGTTTTTGGCATTTCTCCCCAAAGTATCTCCTTTTACCAACAAGAATTGACGAACAAATAATTGTTAGTACAAATCTTCTCAAAACCAAGAATCGACAAACGAACGACGTTTTGAGTGTGAACAGACAAGTAATTTTCTTGTAATAATGCTGGGTTTTCTTTTAAAGATGCTTCCCCTCCCCTGCGGAGAAAACTATTTTCAATCGTCCCATCAAACGAAATGCTATCAACAAAAAACAAAACAGAAAAAAAAAAAAAAAAATTTCGTTGTCAAATGACCGAAAACCCAAAAAATACTAGGACCAAATTTTGTGAAATAATTACACATAGTTACGTTTGGGAACTTGCATATGGGCTGGGACCTGAAATCGAGCTTGGACTTTCTCACTCTCTATCTGTATTTTTCGGCTTAAGATTGCTCATACATACATAAATATACACATATACACACATAAATATATGTATATGTTCTACTAATGATGTGGTGACCATGACAGATCAGGACATTGCTACCAAATTCTAAATTGGCAAGGGCATATTTTGCCATCTTCACTACTGTGTTCTTCAAGTGGCTGGTTGGACCCTGCGAGGTAAGAAAAAAATCGTACCCAAATTAAAAGATTCTTACTTTCAAGACGGTAAGAATGACAATTTATCTTGCCCGTCCTCCCTGCATGTCCTTGTCTCAACACATACGTGTTTTTTCAGCCTTCGATAACAAATAAAGGAGGGACGGTATTTGCTTCTTCCATCTCATTTTATCCTAACCCCAATTACATAATATAAATATTTTTTTAAACGCGAATAGATGTATAAAATTTATTTTAAAAAATATAATAAGACTAAAGCATAAAAATATTATAATTATTTCTCGAATTTCATTTCTATTTCCATCATTTTATATTTTTTAGTATGATGATTCATTAACTTTTATTTCTTACTTGTTCTATTATTTATAACTCTTATTAGTATTATTAACTTATAACACGAAAACTATTCCCGATATATTTTTGTTTTGCAACTTTCTTGTTATTTATTTTCATCCCCACCCCCACTCCAATCAAATAGGAGATCATTACAAATAAAAGACCTCATTTCGCTCTCCTTCTATTCCACTGTCATTCTTACATATTGGGGATTTAGAGGGACTGTGACAAACCAAAGAAAAGTGCAAAAGTTGATACACACACAATCTCAATAAAATTTGTTACAGTTAAGTTGGGCACAAAATCTAGTGGGAGCAATTTATTAATTTGTTTTTTTATTTTGTTTCAAAAATAATGGTTGCAAGGTGAGGGAGTCCGAGCTCAATGGAAGAAGAGAGAGGAATGTAGTCCACATCAAGAAATGCAGGTACCCTTTTCTTTTTTGCATTCGCTTCCAATTTTAAATGTACAATACTTTACTGCCCAATGGGAACCCAACCCTCACCTCACCTAACTCAAGAAGACAAGTTTAAATGATTGTTAAGAACAGTCCGGTCCTAACATTATGCGGGTTTGGTCCGGGCCGGGACTCTCCTTTCCCATAGCCATCATGACGATGGTCATCTTAATTGCCTGCAATGTTAACATCATCAATACCACCATCAATTTCAGTTCAAAAGTTCAATCTTGACAAGGTGAGTGAACAAAATTTACTTTCTTATTAGTTGAAACCGTGGAACGTGTCTTAGAATTGATGGTGGAGCCCCCAATTTGTACTAATACGAAGGTGGGTTTTGTTCAAGGTCGGCGATTAAATTTATTTTCCATTTTCAATTGTTCCAATTTTTTTTTTTTGCAGGTTTCTAGAGGAGTCCAATTGTGTTGGAGCGTGCATCAACCTCTGTAAAATGCCATCTCAAACCTTCATCAAGAACTCTTTGGGGATGCCAATTAACATGGTCCCTAGTAAGTATTCCATCAAAGGAACCGCTAAAAATTACGTCACGTTTGTTTAATGGACAAGTAGGAAATTAATTGCGTTCGATATTTTTATAGGGTAATCCTAACCACCGTCCACTAGGCGGTGGTAAATAACTTAATAGAGATAAAAAAAAATTTAATATCAATATGCTTTTAGGTATGGTACTTACCACTTTTATAAATATCAATACATTTTGCATAGATATCTACACATTATATACTCTTAACCATCGCCTATTGGGCGGTGATTAATATTTTTCATTTGTATATTATCTACTACAATTCAATTAAAAAAGAAGAATAGCCCACATGTTTTTTAGTACGTCGCTGGTTTAGCCGACTATTTCTCTCGTATTAGGCTAGTGGATAAATTATACAGGTATTAAATTAGGCGTAACTAATACCATAGAGAATGCGGGATTGTGGGAGAGTATAATTTTTGGATTATTTTCTTAACTAATACAATGGTTAAAAATAATTATATCTTATTATCAAACTATTTATAGCATGCTAAATGGTGTAAATAATTTACGTTACATTATTTCATCGTATGCAATGTATACCCCTCCGTATAATTAACACATTTTAATCCCATTTATAATTTCACCATTTATCCTATCTACTTATTCCACCGTATAACTAATACAAATAAGGCAAAAGAACTTCACATTGCAGAGCTGTTTTCAATTGATTTCATTCAACCCACAAAACAAATCTAGCAAGTTGATTATAGTAATGCGCTACAAGGGCCGACCATGTGTCTTCATGAAGCATTATAGATTGACAGATTCATCATTGTAAGAAGACGTCCGTAATTAAAGAAAAATTAGGGTGAAAAGATTCATACTTGCATGAGTAACAGTACCTGCACTAAAGGATGGAAGCATTGTTCATCAGCTCAGTGGGGGGCCCATGCATAAACCACTAAGGGGTGCAAACTGCAAGTAGACCCATCAAAACTCGAGACAAGAGGGATAATTCTGGCATGTAGGGAAGTATATCAACTTCATTAGATGTTATAGAATCAACAGAAATTACAAAAAAGTTATTGGCCCTTAAAAAGACCAGAAATCTCATAATCAGTGATGCATAATCCTTCATGTAGTTAAATGAGAGGCATCAACATTTTTCTCCATTTTTTGTTAATGGAGGAAATCTCTCTAGTTAGGGCTCCTGGGACCCACCCCTAAGTGATAAACTTCTAGATATCAGTAAAGTCATAGTGCCTACGAGAGTCGAATACAGACCTCTGAATTTGCATTTGGTTCCGATAACAATTTTAAACCCCTGGCATATTAGAGACATCAAACTTCCTTCAACTCCATCAAACTAATAATCATTTAGTGGCCTAGACATGTGTAATGTCACCTTATGTAATATAGAAACGTATGAAATAAAGTGAATTCCATCCACCTTATGCGTACAGTTTATAGTTTATACAGCCATAATGTCCTTTCTGGCCTGCAGATTTTGATGATATGAGTTGTGAGATGATATATGGTCAGGACCCGCCACCAACCGCTGAAGATCCAGTATTCAAGCAACCGTGCTACAAATTATGTAAACATTTCGACCACCACATCACTTACTTATTTATAGTCCCACGAAATTCTTTAGCATTTTTTTGATTGATTGGCTCAGGATGAAACTTCAAATTGGATGATTAAACCTGTCTAGATTCTAGGCCAAAACATACAGACACGAATGGTAATCAATTAATTATACTAAATGTGCTCACATTACGCTATGTGACTCGTGCAGGCAAAGCAAAACAAAGGCATAACTCAAGTTGTTCCAGGTAACATAGAAGGATCTTTTGAAGTTGGAAAAAAAGAAAAGAAAGTAGAAGGATATAGGAGGAGGTACTTTCAAGCAAATCCTCATTCTCAATGATAGCCATTCAAAAATATTTCTTGTAAATTTGTTGAAATACCCTGGTTATTAAACTCTACAAAATGATGACACCTTATGCTTCGGGAGTTTACAGATTTCTGTCATAGGGCATTGGCAACCAGGGTTTCATGAAGTTCAAGATTATCCTTTAGCCATCAAAAAGAGGCAAAAAAAAAAAAAGAAAGAAAAATCATGTATATGGCCTTAAAATTCTCAAGAACTGATTCAATCTAAATGAAAACGACTGCCTATTCTTTTCTCTAATGCTAATAAAACTTATCATGCACGTACATGGGAGAGAATATGATGGCTGAAGCTTGATAGAATATTGTCCAAGCTTGTTGGGAAAATTCAAATGTGGCGGCTGTGTTTTGAATGGATAAGAGCAATGAATTGATCTTGTAGCTAATACAATGAAATTAGAAATTATATATGGTGTCAACTCATGAAAATTGGAATTAACAGCGGATAAGGCTGGGTTGATCATAGTTCCAAAGAAATCAATAAAGATTGCATCATTGTTCTATATGAAATGATATGAAATGGTCATCAGATCATTGATGGAATTTGGATCTCATTGGCATAACTCTGTGAGGTCAAGGCATCCAATGATGCTGATTGATATCATGGTGGACGCTACCCAACTTGACGCCGCAACAAAGATCCAGAAGAACGACAAAAACCACTGTTCAGCATCTATCATATGATTGGTTCTGAAAGCAAAGTTTCGGTACTCCACGAAGACATATTCTAGGGAAAACCGGAAAGTTTCTTTGCAATCTTTATTGATGCTTGGACTGGGACGACACCTACTTTCTCTTGGTTTGCCTTAATTGCCAAGCTTATAGCTCCTTTATTTGGACAAGTGTTTGACTGAATATTTGTTGTAGGGATTAAGGTCGACAAAGGTGGATCTACGCTGCCTCCCACTTTTCTTGCGCTAAATATATATAATAATAAATATAGATATGCCAAAATGGCACTAAAATATCTTTTCTTTCTCAATGGGAAAGCGATGCACTGACTAACCCACAATGACCTAGTAATCCATCATCAATTCGTCCTCAACCATCAACGAACCATGAATTCACAAAGAATATCGATTTTTACCAATTTCCGTGCAAAACCAATTCATACCCTGGTGTTGATGATTGAAAAACTGCTGCTCCGTTTCAAAATAAAAAAATTGCTGCTTCGTTTCGTGGAAAAAAAAACCCGTTTTATCGAAAAACAGCGCCGTTGCCGCGGCTTTTTTTCTCCTTTCCATATTAATTTTTGATTTATATCGAATCAAAATAAAAAATAATACTTATAGGAATTTGAACACCAATTTTCGAACGTGAACGAAAGTAAAAATCATTCACACATCATAGAAAAATCACATAATAATTTACGTGGTTCGAAACAACCTACCTACATCTACAGGTGCGAGAGATAATCCACTATAACCGTAGAGTATAAAATCCTGTGATTAAAAACACGTCAAAACTCGACAACTATAACTCGAACCCTGAAATAAATCTCGTTTTCTCACTCAAGGGTTATACCTGTGCCTTCGATATTTTTTTATCTATCCCTATATTTCTATCTTCATTTGATTCGACTCTCTACACAATAGTTAGAGTTATAAAATACTATTTATAAGAAAATCCTAAAACTCTAACACCATACAATTATAAAAATCCTACACATATTAAACTTTTTGCGAATTTATGACTCAAATTCAATTTAAATATATGTAAATATAATACTAATTATATAGATATGCGAAATAAAAGAGATACACCAACATTTCTCAATGGAAAAGCGATGCACTGACTATCCCACTATAACCTAGTAACAACTTGATGCATCATCATACATGTGCTATATATTCGTATGAGTGCTGTGAAATGTTTATTAGGTATCTAGACTCTTACATGCGAGACAAGAAGTCAGTGGAGGGACAGGGTGTTTTGGTGGAAAAAAGAACGTTTGATTGATTGGAAGGTTGTATTTGGAATTTGAATCTTGAATGCTATACATTACATGAATTGGAAATTATCAGGGAATCTCATAAAAGCAAGCATCGTAAAAAAAATTTCAAACATCTTCGGGGAATGTCATAAATTTAAACCAGCGTGAAGATTCTACAGGACACAACAAAATTGTTTAAAATAATTTCCAATCCTGATGGAAACCAAGAAAAAACAGATCATGCATCTTTGCAACAACTTAGGAAATGCAAACATGAAATGTGCAAGTTCTAAATAGAGTGCGTCAGGATCGTTTTAGCACATAAAATAAGTACAAAAAACAAGAGACATAATATTTACGAGGTTTGAATATATATCCAATATTGACGAAGAGAGCAAATTTACTATGAATGAAAAAATGCAAAAGAAGAGAATTTCTCTCTACTCAACTCTGAATCTCTCTCAGTCTCTCTACTGTCTTCTTTACTTTATTTGCCCTGTACCTCTCTAATCAATTTATAAAATTTAAAGTCCTATTCATATGCAAGTTCCAATCTTGCAAAATCTCAGCACCGATATTTTTGTCAAAATTTGTTGCTTAAAATTTTGGTGCCAAATTTGTCTAAGTTTGCTGTTGCAAAACCAATCAATTCGATTTGGGTGTGAAATATCAACAGGGTGTAGGTAATGAGGGATGCTATTTTTAGGTAGACATCAAATGCAAAAAGACAAACAACAAAATTATTGGATTCTATCATATGGGTTTTTTTTGCTTAACAGAAGCAAGATTGCCGAGGAAGAGGTGACCAAAGCATCTGAATAAGCAAATAGTGAATTATTTCAAAATTTACTTTCCGGTCCAAGAATCATTGGCCCGGTAGCACTGCGTAGCCATCAATTTACAATGGTCAGCCTGGTGTTGAGCTGGCTTACGGGTTTTTGGTCGGGCATTTTGGGGTGCATTAGGTTAGAACATCCAATCCCACGTTAGTTCGTATTTGGCAGATTAGGTTTTCTTGTAGCATTCCCATTCTAGTTAGGGGAGTTAAAAAATTTGTTGAAATTATTAAATTGGTTTAGATCGATTTAAATTGTATAATTTAGTTTGATTTTTTTGATGAACGATTTAATTTCAATTCTAAATAATTAAAAATTATTCATTATGGTTCGGTTCTCATATTAAACTTGAAATTTTTTTATAGAACCGAACCGATTTGTTACTTATTAATAATATTTATATTATATATTATACATAAATAAAAAATTTAAAAATACTATTTATTTTATTTTACTTTTTTTTTATCATAAAATCGTAATATTATATAATTCATAAACTATTGATAATAGATAAAAAAAGTAAAATAAAATATAATTCATAATTTATAAAAATAAGAATGTCTGTTTGTAAGAATAGAAAAGAAAATATAAAATAAAATCATATAAATAAATAAAATAAATATTTAATAAAAAAATAAATCAAATAAATGTATAAATTTTAAAAAAGTAAAATAGGCAACATACTTATCCTTAGAACCGTGGTTCTAAATCAGAACTGAACTGCTATTTTTTAGTTTAGTTCGGTTCGATTCTAAGACAAATACAATTTAATTTTGATTTTCTTAAATTTTTACAACCGTTCAAAACGATACTTTTTTTAATTTAACTCAAAATCGAATCAAATCATACCTTGAATTCCTCTAATTCCAACCATCCAAAAACTCCCAGAGAAAATACAAAAGAGCCCTTGATCAGGACAATGAGGTAGTAGATAAAAATGATAACGATCTCAACCTGGTTCTTGTAATAGCTTCTTTGTTAATCGCAGTGCTTCCTTCACCACTCTGAAACACGGAGATGAAGACGAAGAAGAGGGAGGGGGCAGATAGCCGAGAGGAGAGGGCTTCGTTCTTGATTCTTGGTCCAGAAATCTCAGTTCGGAATGGGCGGCGGAGATGCTAAATGTGATTTTCTGTTTAAATATGTAGAGAGAATGACAACTCAAAATAAGTTTTATCTTTCGACTTGTTTGTGATTTTTACACCAAGTAAGTATTCACGTAAAACTCACAGTTCTTGTAAATATAATAATAACTTATATGTAATTAAATATATATTGCCCGTAACTAAATTATTTTCAGATTTCATGATTTTCACATTTTGAACAACTAAAATAGGAGAAGTTTTCCTTTTAACGGCAATAGAATTACAACACTACACTATGCAGAAATGTGAATCCTACTCTCTTTCCTATAAATTTTACATATGAAGATATTAATAATAAGCATTCTTAGCAATAAGACTCAAAATATTGAACGGTGTGTAATTCTTCCGAACGTGGTATCGTTTCAATGTCTGGAGATTCACATTAAGGCTATGTTTATTTCGACATAATATATTTTATTTAATTTTTACTGTTTAACTTATAATACCTATGTAACATATATTTTTTAGTAAAATATTTATTTTATTGAACTAAATTTGACTTACAAAAAATTAATTCGTAAGTTAATTTTAGAATGCATCTTCAGAACCTTCACTCAATCTTTGCCGCCTCTGGTTATTCTCATAATAAATAATAACGAGGGTATAAAAAGCATATCTTTCTCACATAAATCCTTCCTGAATCGTTTATTCAAATTTTTCACGCTTTTAGTCAGTTTTATCTCTTATTTTTATTTTTAAAATTTTAACTAAACATTAGAGAATATAAGTAAAAAAATATTTTTTACAAAATTATTTTATACATAAAATAATTTTTATAAAAAAATATTTTACGTCGAAACAAATAAAATATAAGTGATAAATGGTTTTAAGGATGAGAATGATGATTTTTCATTTTTCTCGCACCGGTGCCATAATCAACGATGGGAGAGATGTTGGGCAAGGCCCATTCTATTTAACCACATCAAGAACCCAAGCCCATAGTCGCCATCTCATATATTTCTAGCATTTTGGACTTCTTTACCGAGTTTGGGCTTTCTGATATGCCCGGGTTTTACATGTAGGCCCACCAAACTAATTTCCTCCTCAACTTTTTGGAAAAAAAATAAAAAGCTAAAAAATCAATTTAAAATATTAATTCTTAGAACATAATATTCAAACTCTACTCTATTTTTAAAAAAACAATAATATTCATACCTGGTAACTCATTTACGATTAATGCTAACTACATATAATTGTTATAATAAACTATATAAATAGATGTAGTTTTGATTAGGTGAACTACGTAAATCGTACGTATTATTATTTTTTTTCATTTTTCTTAAGTTATAAGTTTTTCAAATATCCACAACTTCTATTACAACTTATAACTATATTTTTTTCTATTTCATCTATAAGTTATAATTTTTACTAAATATTTACAAGTTATGTTAAAATTACAATATATAAATTACTAATTTCAGTAATATCTTGCACCATCATAGTTAACCTAACATGGTCCACTATATTCATGAATATATAGTGATTTATGCCCACTATATAATATGCATTGTCCTTAAAATTTGCGTATAAATTAGAGTTTTATGCGATGCATACAATAGGTACAATGATTGGAGATGTGAGTGTTGTTAAAATGAGTTCTCCCATACCGATTTGGGGATCATTTCACCCAACACTCATCGATATCGTTCAAGACTCTATTTTATATTTTATAGATCTTGCGTGGATTTACAATAATGATTTTAATAGTTTATTTTATAGATCCTATATAATAGATCATTTATGTAAAAAATTATTTTGATCGGAGATTCACATATATATGAACAAATTGTAGTTTATTGCACAAAATGAATAGATTTATACAATAAACAACAATTTGTTTATATATATATATATATATATATATATATTCAATAGTATTATTATGTATAAAATATTGTCTATTATATTTATTATAATATTGTAAATATTTCTTATTTATTTCAAATGGTGGATGTGATGATGATGAATTATGTAGAGGTGGAGGTGATGATGATGAGATTAGTGGAATAGTTTGTAGGTTTTGTGATAATA
>JAOTRH010151449.1:0-13267 GCA_034768845.1 Heliamphora exappendiculata | reverse complement strand
GAAAGGAGATTATGCAAAATGTAAAGCAAAATAAACAAACTTGCCTCAAGGAAAAACAAAAGACAATGAAAACAAGAAACTTTCTCAACTAAAAACGGTTCTAAAAGCAGCAAGTTGGTTCACCGATTTCTGGGTTTGTTTAGCCGAATTCTAGGTTCCTATTGTCGAAAATCACAGAGGCGCACTCAAAGAAGTATGAGAATAGAAAATGACGGTGGAAAGGTAAAAAAGACATTTGAAATAGCCACTTATACCTATTATTTCAAACAACAGGCCCATTTAATGCGCCGTACGCTTGAAACGATGCACAAAAGCAACCGAAGCAACACATGCCCTTACCAACATCAATTTGGGCTGCCATCCGAACATCGAACAAAAGGAAAAGGAAGGGCAATCACGCATTACCTGGACACCAATTGGTAGAGGTTCGACGAACGGCGAATTACACATAACTGAGGCTATAACAGCTGGGCACCGAATTGGATGCCCCAATCAAGAAAGCACATGCAAACCATCAATCTTGACTTACTTGTCGAGCAAACGAAAGGAAAAAAGCTCTAAACCCTCACCAAGCTCTTCAGCTAAAGTAAAGACCAAAGCTGGGGGTAGTTGAGGGCGAATAAAGTAATGGACCAAAGTCCCAACCCAAAACCAATGAACATCTAGGTGACCCAATGGGACAGCCCATAATCATTTTAGCCCATTTAAAGACGACCAACCCACGAATGAGTTCGGGCCACCCTGGAAAAGGGTAACCTAAACCACAGATTAGTTTAATTGATAAACCCTGAGCAAGAAGATCACTCAGGGAGACTCTTTCCACGAAACGACAATTTGGGAAATGGAGCCAGAGCTTCCTGAAGCAACCATGATAGCCTGGAGATAAGGCAGAATCCATAAAATGAAGGGATAAGAGGTAGAGTCCCAAGAGGACTCGGTCACCTTGGTTTCAATTTCTATGTAAAAGAAGGCTCTCAATGCCCTCAGGTACACAATTCTCAATCCAGTTTTTGATTAGAAGTCTCTCAGAGAGAAATCTAACTTAAATGTCAAAGTATTTCTCGGTCAAATCAGGCCAAAAAACACTAATGGTGTTCTTCATCTTATAGGAGTTCGAAAACATCACGTGCAGCCTCTAAAAAATTTGACAACTAGGAAGTTCAGCGTATATTTCTATTCAAAATCATCAAGGTTGGACCAATCAAATTAGTTTTAATTGTGTCATCAAATTCACAACACGGACATCAATCATCCAAATATATACTAAACGAAATCATTTGGTTATTTTGTAGCTCACATCTTCAAATATTGTCTTTATAGTATTTACAAGGAAAAAATGCATTATTGTTTTTGGTGAAGTTGAAACTGGAAAAAAGTGAGGAGCAATTTGAAATAATTGTTTATTTTATTTTTTATTGGTTTTTAAGACTTTTTTAAACAAAATAAATTTCTTTAATTACTTATAAAGAATAAAGAATTATGCATAAGTACGTTAATGTTTCTATATATATATATATGTATATATATATATATATCAAATATAAAGCATTAAATGCCCGATTGACTACCAGAGTTAAAATGGACTTTATCTTTTAGTAAAAATGGAAAAAAAACGTATTTAATTGTTTAGTTGGTCGTTTTTAGAGTAGGGCCTTGTTTGGGATTAATAATAAAGTTAATTTTTTTTAAAAGTTCAACTTTTAAGCTAGTTTGTTTGAGATAATAAGTTTGTATAACTTTCAAAGCAACTCAAAAAAATTCAAATTTTTTTTTTTTTTTTTTCTTTTAACATCTACTTTTTTAAATTATTCCAAATACTTTCACTTTATTTATTTATTTTTTTTTTCAAAAAAACTAAGCCTTTTTAAAATCGAACTTAAAAGTCATCACAACCAGGCACTAAAGATATTTTTGACCTGTAGGCAAAAAAGTTGAAACTATTTTTCCATTTTTTTCCTTTTTTATTTTATTTTATTTAACCAAACTAGTTTTTAACATTTTAAACTTAAAATTGAATTGATAAAAATAACTTAAATCTTGATTTTTTTTGGACACTGGTATGCACACTAGTACGTGCACAATATATATTAGCTTTTTAGAGTTTTTTTTTTCTGAAAAGAAAAGGGGAAGAAAGAAAATCATTTATTAATATACTTTTTAAGTCAAGCTTTTTGCTTAAAGCTACTTTGAGTTTAAAAAGCTAAAATTCATTTGGGAGAGATATAGAATGACTTTAAGTCAAAAGTTTAAAATAACTTTAACTTAAAAGAAAAAAAATTTTCCTCAAAGTTACTATAATTTTTTAAAATTTATTTTTAAATAATTTTATATTTAATATGGATTGATAGATTTTGACGAGTACATTTTAAAAATATATTTTTTTATAAAAAAATAAATTTATATAATAAAAGTTATAATATCTTTAAAATAATATTAAAAAAACTATGTAAAAACAAAAGGATTAAAAACCTTTCAGTTGAAAAACAAAACTTTTTTAAGCAAAAAGATAAAAAGCCTTGCTTTAAGCCGCTTAAAATCGGTTGCCAAACGAGGCCAAAGTTAAATTGTTTGAAAAAATTTATTTGAAGTAGCTTTTCACTTTTTTTTTTACTTTTTACGAAATATTTAATGTATTTTTACTTTTTTATTTTTATGTTGTAGTCTTTAGGACAGGCATTGAATTTTAGGGACTTAAAGCAAACTTTTAAAATACGACCCCTTAAAAATTTAAGATTGAATTAGTTTGTCTACTTTTTGTTTATTTTTTTCTTTTTTCTCCTTAAAAATTTTAGATTGAATTAATTTGTCTACTCTTTGTTTATTTTTTATTTTTAGACTCAAATGGATGCTTTTTACTACGAGTCATGATTTTCTCTATATAATCTATAATTCAAAAAATCTCAAAATTTCAATATCTGGTACTCAGAAAATGAATTTGTGAAAAATCTCAAAATTCTAGATAATCTGTGTTAGAATTTGAACACCAATCCCTAAATGCGAACGGAAGCAAAATTACGTACAAAAAAGTATAAAATAATAAACACAGAGGATTTACGTGGTTCGACCAACATCGACCTATGTCCACGAGCGAGAGAGAAAATATTTTACTAACATTGAATATAAAAGAGTACAGTACCTGTCTCCCTTCTCTTTTCCAGCTAACTTCACAATTTTCTGTCTCACGACCTCAAACCCTAAGGTTCCATTAGTGCCATATTTATAGGTATACATGTGGAAATCCTATACATAAAGAATTCTAGTGAACTCCTAATTTTATCCTAACTCAATTACATATAAACCGAAAAATATAATAATTACAGACCCGGTAAAATACAAGCCACATAGCCCAATAATCTCCACATTGGCTTAAATTCTGCAAACCACCTTGAAGATAACCAACGTTGATGTCGATTGTACCGGTGTCGTCGTTGTCGATCTGCCACACCCAAACAGCATGGCCCGCACCTTTATACTGAGATGCCCGCATCTCAACCCGGGTGCCCCACAAAACTCACTACTTTGTAGAAGAACGTGACCTTATCTCTCCCCCTTTATCCACACAATCGGAGATATCACTGTCACTGACCAAATCAAGAGCAAATGAGACTCGCTTATGTCAAGGTGTACATCTGTCTGTCACGTCTGTCGTTTTAGTCTCGCTACCCGAAACTTTCCTACGAACATCCAACAATTGTTACTCTTGCATCTTGCCGGCATCCTGCACACCATCTGATTTGCTCACTTGCACACTTGTACTAACTTGTCACTTTCGTGTACCCATGCACATATTTCGTGTGCTTTTTCGCAACTGTTGTTCACCCTGATCACCCTTACACTTTTTTTGTGTATGTTATCTACTTATATTCCTCATATGATATTTGACAGTAGCTCTACCTATCACAATATTTTCTACGAACCTGTATAGGTTGTCAATCATCTGTTTCTGCAGTACATCTCTATTTTTCTTTGAAACCCAAAGAACTCCACCTCCAAATGAGAACCCGTAACCTCTCGAATCTTGCATCCCCAAAGAAATCAAGTTCTTCATTAGATTCAACACATGTCTAACCCCAGTCAAGGTTAAAATGGTCTCATCAAACCTGCAAAATCGCACTGTTCCGATACCGATAACTTTGGTCACTACATTATTAGCCATTCTAAGAGTACCCATATCGCATGCCTGATACGTATCAAAATACTTCTTGACTGCACACATGTGAAACGAACATCCAGAATCTAATATCCAATATGATTTGCTCATACCTGAAGTAACTATGAGCACATTTGATTCTTCATAATCGGAGCCCTCTATAACTGTTGTCTCTGATGATTGTTCTTTTTCCTTGTCCATATTGTACTTCAGACAATTCCTCTTCAGATGACATTTCTTGTCACAATAGTAGCACTTTCCTTTGTAATCTCTCGACTTGGAACGACCTTTCTTCTTGGACCCATCATACTTCACTATCGCCCTGCCTTTGACTTTCTCATTGTCTGATGCAACCATGATGCCATCTCCTTGTGATCTGTCACTCTCCCTCTTCTTCAACATCTCATGAGATATGAAAGCAGTAACAACCTCATCTAACCTAAGGGTATTTTTTCAAAACATCAGTGTAGTCCTCAGATGCTCATATGATGAAGGTAAGAAAACCAACATGAGAATTGCTTTATCCTCATCTTCAATCTTCTCGTCGATAGAATCTCATTCCGTCAATATCCTGTTGAACTCGTCTAAGTGCTCCATAGAGTTTGATTCCTCTGTCATCTGAAGTGCATATAACTATTTCTTTAAAGACAATCGGCTCGTCAAGGGTTTAGACTTGTACTTGCTCTCCAACTTAACCTAGAGTTTTGTCGGTTCGCTTTCGTTGATGACTTTTCAAAGAGTACTGTTACCGATATACAACTGAATCGTGTTGTTCACCAAGTCCCACATCTCATCCCACTCTACATCTTTCATTATTTTCAATTTCTCTGACTTATTTCTGAGAGCCTTAATCAGTCTTTCGCGCATTATTATATTCTTTGACCTTTACTACCATAAGGTAAAGTCGTTGTGGCCGTTAAAAGGTTCAATCACAAAACTCAAATTCTTTAACGCCATTAGATTTGTGTCTGACAATCCCCACAATCTGAACAAGTCGCAATAGCAGATATGTGTAATCTTTATCCCACACAGTTCAAATCAATTCTGATTGTAACTGATCGCTCCTGATTGTACTCGATCACATCCCATCAATCCCTATCTATGTTGATCTGTCAAATCCAAATAAACGGTACAAAAATAAAAAATTTGATCGTACCGATGAATCCGCAACGCCAAAAAATATTAAGAGACACCTTCCTCTAAAATTGTTTTACTATATATACTATCCAATATAACAAAATAATTCAAATAATTAATTTTATACTCCTACCACATTTGATCAGAACCTTGGAATAACTCTATCACCCCCACAATCTTTCTGTTAGCCCGTGATTTTCGAGAATCATCAAATCACAATGCACCAAATCACAATCCAGTCAACTACACTGGATTATAACCCTTCAATAAAATCTCAACCCAAGGTTCAGCTAAGATTCAAATAAAGTTATAACATAAACAATAACAAGGCAATTCCCAAACACTAAACTAGTGAATACGTTCATGTAAGATCAATGAAAAAAACCTTTCTTTATAAAAAATAATGCCGCCGCAGTCGCTTTTTTTTTTCTATGCGGAAAAATTATTTTTTAATTTATACAAATCGAAATTAAAAATAATACTTGTGCTCCGATTAACCACCACAGTTTCAAATCGTCCACCGTTAATTTTGATAGCACTTGTTGGAATTTAAACATCAATCCTCGAATACGAACGAAAGCAAAACCACGTATAAAAAAGTAAAAAATAATAAATACCAAGAATTTACGTGGTTCGGCCTAAACCGGCCTATGCCCACGAGCGAGAGAGAAAATATTTCACTAACGTCGAATGTGAAATAGTACAGCACCCGTCTCATTTCTTTCTACCAGCAAACCTCACAATTTTCTATCTCACGACCTTAAACCCTAAGACTCTACGAGTGTCCTATTTATAGACACACACGTGAAAACTTTATATATAAAAAATTCTAGTGGACTTCTACTTTCACCCAAACTCAATTACATATAGACCGAAAAAATATAATAATTACAGGCCTGGTAGAATACAAACCACGTAGTTCAACAATCTGCTACTCAAAAATTTACATAATCTTCTAGCGAAAAAATTAATTATCACCAATATAAACCCAACCAATTTGTAAAAAATTACAATTATCAATTAAGATAATATTTATGTATTCAACATATTTTATAAATTATAAATATGAAAGTCAAGATATGTATTCAGACTTCAATATTCAACACACATAAAAATTAAATATCAAAATCTCTATATAAAAAAATTATCATTTACGCATAAAGAACTCTGATCCTCATATGATTATTTAAAAAATAGCTTATTAACAAGAACTCACCCCTAAAAAACTTTTTATTTATTAATTTATATGCAAAGATTTATATATAAATACTTAAAATTTTTAAGAGTTTTAAATTTTTATCTAAAATTGAGAACTTAAAACTATAGGTTTAGTGGCCTTACACCAAGGCCAAACTTGATAGCCTTGCGTTTGGTTTAGGCCTTTTAGAGAACTTTTTTTTTTTTTTCTGTCTTCATTGTTTTTCTTATTAAAATTATTTATATTTTTTATTTTTAATGACAAATAAAATCTAAAAAATATTATTGTTTGTGATAAAGACAATTCGATAGCCAACTAGTTGTGTATAAGGGTACAGTTTGGGACACCATCGAGATTGTAGACAACTTGACAAAGGTATTTGGAATTAAATCTTTTCGTTTTCTTGTTGTTCACGCAGTCGGAAGTTTGAATCCGTTTACCGTAATAAGCTCGTGAATCAAAATGTCGTAGGCTCTAAGGGTGAAGGTGCGTAGGCTCTCATTGGTTACTACTTCAAAATTTTAAATTTTTTAATTTTTTTTTTTACGTTTGTAGTTAAGAAATTAAATTTAGTTTAAGGTTTGTTATTTAATAAATTAGTTTTTAAATTATTTATTTTAAATTAATTACTTGAATAAATAGTTAATTTTTTTTTATTTTTGTTTAAATTGAATTATTTGGCCATTCTATATCATCCAAAATAACAATTATATATAATTGATAGTTATAGTAAATAAGTTATGTATAAGGGTTATTGTAATATAAAAATAATTAAAATTTATACAAAATATTTTAAAATTTAATATTTTAATTTAATTTTTTTATTTTTTTACTAAACAGAACACATGTTGATTTATTTGCTTTTTTAACCCAAAGCTAAAAAATATAGGTAGGCGAACGGGCACTTATTATCATGCCCCACCTTCATTCATTTTGTCTGCAAAAGAGGAGAGCTTTTTGAAATATTTTGATAAATTTACTATGAGTAATTTTTAGCTTTTTATTATTATTTTTAGTTATAAAATATTTTTTTTTTTAAATACTTAAAATTTCTACTATAAGTTATAATTATTTTTTTTTCTATTTTAACTATAAGTTACGATCTTTACTAAACGGTCACGACTTCTACTACAAGGTACACCATATAAATTACTAATTTTAGAATGATTTTGGCTACAGTTATAATTTACAAAGTTATAAGAGAATTAGTTTCATCCAACTAATTTTAATAAATTTAATCATAATCCAATGTATTATTTACAAACTACCCATAACATTGTTTGAACACAATCTAGTGTATTATTCAAGCCACCGACTCTATCTTCTCCGGCGCTGATATCGGTCACTTTTTCTCCGGCGCCAACGCCGACAACTTCTTCTCTAGCAATCTCTTCCACTTTTTTTGACACCAATCTCCAGCGCCAATCTCTTCATTCCATTAAGCTGATAAATATAGTAGTTTAAAATTCTAAACAAATTTTTCATTCTATTAAACTCATAAATTTATTAGTTAAATTAAAATGATTAATTTATCAATTACAGTGATAAATTTCTCATAGCAATAGCGATGCCGGTGATGAAGAGGTAATAAATTTATAAATTAAAGTGATAAATTAAAATGATAAATTTCTTGCAGCAAACACGCCGCCAGTGATGGAGGAGTCAAGATTTAGAGGAAGGAGTGGCGACGACGGAGAAGTCCAAATTCGAAGGAGGGAGCGGCAACGCTGTAGGAGTCTAGATCTGGAAGGAGGAGCGATGGTGGCGAGATCTTGAAATACCATATGTTATCGCCAGCGCCTCGACCTCTACGATGCGGAGATCATTGTTGTTGGCGACAGATCTGGTGGTGATTGACGTTAAAGACAACGTCGGCAGAGGGGAGGGGCGACGTCGGTAGTGAAGAGCGACGCGGGAAGTGAAGTGGTGGAGATAAGGAGAGAGGAGGGAAAGGCGGTGGCGCTTGGGAAGCTTGAGGGTGAAGCTCTGTTTCTTATCGATGGAGTCTTGGACAGCGTCAACGTGCATGGTGGTGGCCGTTAAAGGAGTCGGTGACGTTGTGGTTAGGGGCGACGGTGAAGGAGATGTGAATGGGCAATGGCGACAGCGACGGCGATGGCAGCAACTAGAGGTGGCGGCACAAGAGAAAGTTGGTGTTACTAGGATTTGGGAAAAGAGAGAGAGATTAGGTTTGGTCCGTTTCAATTTTAGAGAGAGATAAAGGAAAAGATGACAAAATAGTCCAAGTATCACTTTAAATTCAAAAAATTGGACCTATCCCATTAAATTTTTTTGCATGGGACTTATTCTTAAGCAACTATTAAAATTAGGATTAATAACTAATTAACTCATTAAGTAATGTAAAAGACCAGCTTTTGTACTATTGCCACTCGTAATTGGATGCTAATAATATTATGCCCACAAATTTTGAATTTGTCCGGTGGGGCCATTTTATTTTCACTTTTTTAATTATTATTATTTTTTAAAAAAATATTTGAAATAACTGAAACTAAGAACTTTAGAAAACACAAATGAAACATATTCTGAGATTTTTTCCCCTAAAATTTATTATGGAAAAAATTTAAATTTCTTTACGAAATAAAAACGGACATCAACTTAAACTTTTGATAAATTCTTTGGTATGCACATGTTGATTATGTTTCTTTTGATTTTGGTTACGATAAATTTAGGTTTTCTTTATTACAATTTTACACTTGATTATGATTATTCTAAGTTCTATGTTGTGTACCTTAACTGGTTATGGTGTGTTTTGTTTAGTTAAAATAACAATAATTTTTGGTTATTTTTATTATGGGTTTTGATTATTACAAATTTAACTTTGGTTATGAAAATTTTGGGCTTATATATGATTATTTTAATTATTAATTGTTAATTATTTCACCTTCTAAGTTTTAACAACATAAATTTAGATTTATCTAAAGGTGCCTATGGTAAACTTTAGAGGCACACAACTCTGTTTGTTTGTCCCCCCCAAAAAAATAAACCTTCAAAAGATTCTGTTTGTTTGTTGGTAATATATTTTTGGTGAAAAATGTAATGAGACTGTCAAGAGTGTGGTAATGAAAACTGAAAAGTCAGAAACGTTGTCAGTTTTGATTTTTTTGCCTTTTAACTAAAAATATTAAAAAATTAAAATTATTTATTTGTTAAAAAAGTAAAATAATTAAAACACAAATTTTTAGAATATTTTATTTAAATTCTTATTACTTTTAAAATATAATAATACTTTATATTTATAATTTATTTACTATCATTACCAACTATATATAATTGTTAATATCAAATATATAAAAAGATAAAATTATCTATTTTGAACAAAAAAACAAAAAAGTTAACTTTTCACCCAAACAGCCAACTTCAAAAAATCTAGCTTAAAAGTTAAGTTACCAAATAATAATTTTAAATCAAACTTAGCTTTTTAACTTAAAAACATAAAAAAAATAAAAAATTAATTTTTAAACTAGTTGTCAATTGAGTTCTTAGTGCTATAAAAAAAATAAAAAATGCATTAATCCCTTGTAAAAATCTTATTATTAAATATTTATTTGTATATGAGAATATGATTAGGAGAGATTAAGTTTTCTCTCCTAATAGTCTTAAGTAGATTGAATATCTATTTCCACTTCTATATTTATTTGTTTATAAAATAAGAAAGATAAGGATTAAGCATAAGAATAATTTTGTATTTGTAATGTGATATTTGATTTTGTATATATTGAGTAAACATAATTAAAATATTGTTAAATAAAACTAAAAAATAAAGAAAAAAAAGCTTTGAAAAGACCAAAAATTTGAAAAACAAATAAAACCAAAAGGTTTTAAAAAATCAAATAAGATCAAAAGGTTAAGAAATTGAAGGTAACAATGAATATTCTCAAAAATGAAAAAAGTTGATATTAAATGTTAATCCTAACTAATCTAATTAAAAATAGAAGAGAAAAATATTAACAAAGTAAAAGTAAAAAGTGAAAAAAAATAAAAATAAAAACAAAAAAAGTCAATAATAATTATCTCAAAGACACTCAATTTAAGAAAATACAAATAAAGATGTAAATATTTCGTTTGTCAACTAGGTTAAAGTCAATTTTTGCCCTTATGCTTAAAAGTCCAAAAAGCTCCAATGTCTCGTTTTTCAACTCAAAAGTTTTTAGCCTTTTTATTTTTTACATATATTTTTTATATATTTTTAAAAATATTATAACTTTTATTAAATACATTTATTTTTATAAAAATTATATTTTTAAAATCTATTCGTCAAAATCTATCAAACAAGATTCATATTTAATATAAAATGATTTAAAATTAAAAATTTTAAAATAACAACAATTTTAAGCAAAAATTTTTGTCTTAAAGCCATTTTAAGCATTTGGTTTAAAAGTCATTCATATCCCAATCAAACAAATTTTTTGACCTTTTTTTTTTTTACTTGAAATTACTTTAAACCAAAAATCTCAATTTAAAACCAGTTGCCAAACAAGCTCAAAATAAGTCAATTAAACAACACAGAAAATCTCAAATGTTACGAAAGTAAGATTGATGAGAAAATTATCATTTAAATTAATCTATTCTCCTCTCTAATTCTTTCCATCTCTATCTCACCTCTTCTTCCACCTAGACTTATTTCTCATGTATGGAATCTGAGTATTCAATCCAAACAAATAGTCTAAACACAAAAACAGCAAATAAACATAAAATACAAATGAATTAGAACTATAAGTATAATTTCAATTTTTTATCCCTCAAAACAAACATGGCTCCTAACAAAAGGTCGAGATTGAGAGGTTCATTGTATTTAGTTGTAAGATTAACAAGATGATTTCCATATTAATTGGCTTCTTCTCTTAGAGGACCAGATATGCATATTGTGCTCTTTGAATGATACACTGCTATATTTTTAACGAGGCTGACTCGTAATTATATTTTTATGATTAAATTTATTCTTTGTGTAGAACTCATTGAGTTTGTTCTTCATATAAAAGATAACGTTGATTTGATATATATACATACATATATATATATATATATATATATATATGTAGCTATATAATCGAAAAGCATTTGGTCAACTATTTTTAAAAAATATTTACTATTTATTTTCTTATAAATAAATGCAATCTAATTACATAACTACAGCCTACAAATATCTAAATCCATGTCGTGCCATATCAAAAATAAATATTTAAATTTTAAAATTAACTACTACTCGTAGGAAAATAGTTAAAGCCCGAATATCGTTCTACAAGGATTTAAGAGACGGAATTACTATTTACTTAATTTAAAACTTATGATTTGATTTTCGTTTTTGAAAAAGAGTTTCGTATTAAGGCTCCGTTGATTTCAAAGTAAAATATTTTTTGATGTAAAATATTTTTACAAAATTTATCTTTTTTATTTTTCTTTTTTGGTGTTTGATTGACATATAAAAAATATTTTCATGAATTTTTTTTATTGTTTAGTTCAATTTTTTTTCTTTTCTTTTCTTTAATTTTTTCTGCGTCCTTCAACAGCTTCTCGTAAGTCTCGTGCATTTCATCCAACGAGATTACCGCCTTGTACCCGCCTCTCCTTCTCAGCCGATTCTCGGCACTCGTCCTCCTTCCTGGCCAGGTGTGACTGCCACTCAAGCGAATTGACTTCCGCCGGCCGCAGTGACGACACGATTTTTTCAAGGTGTTTCGAGAGCATGGAATCGACTTCGACGAGCTTGGCCTTGGCGATGTCGACGGCCTTGTGGTCCGGTTGTTCGCCTAGGGTTTTCAGCATCGATCGGGCTTGGGCGACCTCGGATACAGCGGATCGCATAGAGGCGATGATTTGGGGATTCATCAGCCGGGGCATCCGTTCCGCCAGGTCAAACAACGGTTCTTTCGAAGTCGACGCATCGAACGGAGGCGGTGGCTGCTCGATGTCGAATTCTATATCCGTGGCGTGTTTGGGACCGATACTGGGGAGTTTCGATATTACACAAGAGAGAATCGGGAAGGTCTTGGGGTTTGGATCCATCGTTTTGCTCAGCACAGATGGATCGATATATATATGTTTGTAGATATATGTATAATTATGTATAATACATGTAAAGAGTTGAGTTTTACCGAGAAAAAATGGCGTTCAAAGTGAAGAAGCTATTGCTGAAGAGAGAGAGAGATAAAAATGGCGTTCAAGGTGAAAAAATGGCCCAAAATAACTTACGATTTTTTTAAAAGAAAAATAATTTTGGCTTATGATGTAAAATATTTTACTTAAAAAAAATATTTTACTTATATTTTGTTAACCAAACACCAAAAATAGGTAAAATATTTTATCCAAAAATATTTTATGCTGAAACAAACGGAGCCTAAATCTATTTTTAAGAAAATTAGAAATTAATTTAACCAAAATAATAGAGTTGAATTAAATGAGAGAAGATGTTTTAATGTTTGAATCCACCCTAATTAGTATTTTAGTTTCATTCAAATTCTACTTCATTCAATCCAATCTAGTCGCGACAACAAAACCGACATGAATTATTAGGAATATAAACTTGAATGCGAACCTGGCATATTCTATTTAAGATTTGTTAGGATTGTTGTACCGACCCGAATTTTCAAAAAAAAATTTCAATAATGTTTAATAAATAATAATAAATAAAAATTAATCATTTTGTTGTGGAGTATATAATTCATGAAATTTTTTATAATAATAAATCTAAGTAAGTTTAATTTTTAAGTTAAGCTAAAAATTTAAATTTAAATAATAAGATTGTAATAAGTTTTATACTAAAA
>JAOTRH010151438.1:0-13267 GCA_034768845.1 Heliamphora exappendiculata | reverse complement strand
TTTATTTAATGCAGCATAAGGGTCATTTGACGGAAATGGGAGGCTTTACCCTATTAGAGAAGACCCTATGGAGTAAAGGGAAATGCATGAATTTTTGAAAAAATAGGGAGTTATAAAGCAAATGAAATGAATAGATAGAGTCAACAATATGACAGACAAGGCTGTTGACACGCGAATTAGCTTTCGAGGTCGAGCAATCTCAATTTCACTACAGAATTTGCGAATTAATGCTGGACCGGGCCACCTCAAATAGCATGAGCCGCATGTGGAGAGACCCGCACGTACGGTTTTTAGGGGGATTTGATCGAAAGGCCAGCCGACACCCACCTGGCTAGAGGAACTATGAAATTAATATAGTACAAAACTTATTTTCAAGCTTTACCTTATTCAGATCGTTTAGAAGGTGATCGCAAGATCACTTAATGAAGTCCTCCGTTTCTTTCGGAGGTGCTGACCCGCAACGAGGCAGAGATGACTAAGTGACATATGGAATATGACGATGATAACAGCATATCGTAGAAAGAGATAACAAGTGGAGCCAACAACCCACTAAGACTAAGGTATCTACAACAATCAAAAAGCCTTCCATCCCACACTGGACGGGCAAAGAAATATGTCTGTGACTTTTGCCGCAAAGATTATGAACTACATACATTGAGTGATTGTACAATTCATATCGGGTGTGAAAAGAAGCATTTGAGGTCGAACCTCCTTTGAAAGATAACATCATGCCTAGCATTTGTAAGGCCAATAGACAAATCTTAGCTCAGCTCAAATCTAGAAGGCCAAATCGGCCATTTTGAATGGAGAACTAGCCACTTGAGAGGCTGAACTGATCAGTTTGCTTGTAAATCGCCAACAATACGGTTACTGACCATTATGAACCAGAAACTGGCTAGTTCATCATGTGAATTTTTTTCTCATCACTAAAAATGAGACCTAACCAAGATCTATATCCTTCCAAGCATTTAGCTATAGTTGATTTTTTTGTTTGTTTTATCTCTTAATCAAATTCATTCGCGATTCATCTACTATATTCATTCTATGTATATAGTCAACAAATACAAGAAAAAACGGTTACAAGCACACATAGTTGTATCCAAAACTATATGAGCCCTCTGGAAGATGGGTAAATCTTAAAGTTTCAAAAGTTGCACTCTTCTATCTTACTCCCATTTTTGTTTTTCTTTTGAAAGTGTATTTTCGGATATTTGGTTATTCATTTGTCAGTTAGATGGCAGTTGAGTCAATACAACTAATTAGGATTTTAGCTTATGTCCTGTTTATACTATGTAACTTATGTTTATATTTAAGCTTTTTTTTTTGGTGTATGGAATAAGAGATTAGTTTTTTTTGTTCTCTTTTCTATCATGGTATCATAGCAAAAAAAAAAACCCCCTAATAGTAATAGCAAACGGCAATCAACACTCTTCCGTAGCAGTCGCAACCACTGTTATCAAAATCGTACGATTCACGATACGTATCGTACGATTTGATTTTATACATCTAGCAATCGATTCATATCGGTAAGATGAATTGACGAAAGCAAGAATGGTACGATTCACGATACGTATCACGCGATTCGATACGATTCGGTTCGATAAATTAAGGAATCGATTCAACACCAAGCAAGTTTCAATTCTTATTTCTTCTAACTTATAATTTTACATTATGGAGACTTGTCCCACGTCACTTTTCTAAACCACCCACCCAACTTTATTTATATATTCTAATTGTCTCTTTGCCGAATAGTAATTGGTTTTTGATTGGAAGGCTATAAATTCTAATATGATATGATTAGTATTAAAGTTGTGTGGGATGGTTTTGCGAGTTAAGTTTTTACTTAGTGTCTATTTCATTCATTTTGTTTATTTTTATATCATCTTCACATGCGACTAACCTACACGTGCGGGGGAAGATTAGAGGATCCCATATCACTTTCTTAAGCCACTCAAGTTTAATTCATATAATTTAAAGATCTCTTCACCCATTGCCAATTAATTTTGGATTGGATACCCCTAAATCTAAAAATGTGTTTACGAATTGTTATAAATCATAACATAATTAATAATGCAATATAAAATCAGTGATCACGATAAAGCTGAGACCCTGATCTCTTGCCCTGGATGCAAGCGTCTTAATAATTGCACTATATGCACATCATTCAAAACATGTTCTTTATTGATTTATGACTAAACTTTTTTATATTTATAATGCATCTATAATATTCATTTATTTTATATATATTTTTTGATGTATTTTAAAAGTTATAACCGAATTTTTACGAATCACAATTCGAGAAAAAGTAATTTCGATTTACGATTCGATTCTAAATTTGACAACTATGGTTGCAACTCTTATGCCAAAACCAAAGTCGTCGCAACCCTAGTGCCTGCCTTGCACCACACAAAACCCTTACTGCAGATCTGCAAACCCCTTGTTAGAAACTCATTAACAACTCCCGGTGACCATTGCCAACCACCGGCAACCGCCCTCTGACCTCAACGACCCATAAGCCCCGTCGACCAGGTTTAAGCCTTTAAACAGCCAGATTTAACCCTCCGCGACCCGACCCCAATTGTCTCTTCCATCCCTAACCTTCGTCGAACCCTAGGCTTGCCCCGACGGTCACGTCGCACCATCGCTAACTTTGACGACCTTATTAGGTCACCGCTGTCCACCGCCAACCACCACCTGAGCCTCAGCAGCCCAATCTAGGCCTTACGCAACCTGACCCAACCTCTTTCTGCTCTATTGGTCTTTGCTCGAACCCTAACTATCACAGACGACTAAGTTAGGCCCTCGGCATTAGTTTTGTGCTTCAGACCTCCTATTCCCATTGATTTATGCTTCAATTTTCTTGTCCTCACTTTGATGTTCCTTCAGTCAGCGCTTGAGACACAGTTTGGTTACTATTTGTTGGTTATTTTGTTAGTAGTTGTACGATTGTCTTGACAAGATTTTGATACGAGTTTTTAACATGAAGTCTTGGAATAAGTATTTATTTTGTTTTGGGATACGTTTATTTGACCACAAGATTTTGATTCAAACCTAAAAGATTTCCTTGGTGCTGTTTTCATTTGAGTAGTTTCAAATTATGCCAAACACCTTTGGGGTCCTATCTCATCCGTCTGTTATGACCACTTTTTCTTCAGGTTTGCGTGGTTGTTATTTCACCCACTACCAGAATATTTGATTCTGTCTCTTCTCATCATATGACACCTGATTTATCGAGCCTCCGTCATTGTGTTCCCCCTCTTCTCTCATCACTATTCCGACTGCTAATGGTGCTTCTATGCAAGTTGTTTCTATCGATTCGATTCTCTTCTTCATCTTCTTCCTTATCTATTCCTAATGTCTTTTATGTGCCATAATTGTCTATTAGTTTACTCTCTATTAATCAACTTTTTGATTCTGGTTTTAATGTTTTGTATTTTTCCTCTAGTTGTGTTATTCAAGATTGAACGTCTAAGATGCAGCTTGGGATTGGGATCCGAACTGGTGATTTATATGTGTTGAAAATTTTGCACATTCCTCTGAACTCTTCCTCTGCGACTCTATCTTCTTTTTGTTTAAATAAGCAATCTTCACCTTTTTATCTTTGGCATTCTAGGTTAGGTCATTTGTCTAGTGAACGCTTAAAACAGTTAGTTCAGTTTGGTCACTTAGGTAACGTGTCTACTAGTGATATTTCTGATTATAGTGGTTGTAAACTTGCAAAAATATCAGCTTTACATTTTAGTAAAAGCACTTCCCCTTCTATGTCTCATTTCTCTCATGTTCATACAGATGTGTGGGGTCCTTTCCCATTGTAACTAAAGGAGGATCACTGTACTACATTTCTTTTATTGACGATTATAGTCATTTTGGTCAGGTGTATCTCATATCTCACAATTTTGACTTTTTTTGTATTTACAATGCATTTCATTCTATAGTTCATACTCAATTTTCCATCATTATAAAAACCCTTCGTTCTGATTTGGATGGGGAGTGCTTCCTAACCGAATTCACAGACTTATTAGCTGCATCTAGCACTATTTATCAATCTTCCTATTATGATACTCCTACACAAAATGTTAAAGCTGAAAGAAAACATCGACATATACTTAACATAGCTCGCTCCCTTTTTCTCTCTTCCTCTGTCCCTACTAGTTTTTGGGGAGAAACAGTACTTACCGCAGTATATCTTCTTAATCGCATGTCTACAACTCTTCTTTAGACACAATCCTAATTACTCCTTGCGCGTCTTTGGTTGTGTTTGTTTTGTCCTTCTTCCCAAACGAGAACACACTAAATTTCTTGGGCTACGATATTCAACAAAAAAGGTATCGATGTTATAATCCTGCATCTAAATACCTTTACGTCTCCCGTCATGTTATGTTTCTTGAGCAAATTTTCTACTTTACTCTTTCTTTCAAGATTGCCCCATCCCCAAAGAGGATTTAATTCATATCGATCCTTTTTCGCCTGACGTGCCTTTCAAAGAGTTTACTCAAACTCTCGATGTTCCTGAATTTCCTTCTACATTTCGTCCTCCAGCTACATCTCCCTTGTTAGTTTATTATCGCAAACATCCTCCGCCTTCTCAACACATATCCACCAACCATAGTTTTAAATAGCGGCAGCGGCCGGCATAACGGTAATGGTGTGATGCGGTTTCGGGGCGTAACGGCTGTAGCATAACAGTAGCGGTACCCGGAGCCGTGAGTTTTTTTATTTTTTACACAACTCTATAAAAAATAACTGATTTACATATTTTTATTCCATAAATACATTTATTAAAATTTAAAATAATTTTTTATGAATTTTGTTTACTTTCTAGATATGATTTAATATGTCTTAATTTTTTTGCTATATAATCTAGTTAAAATTAATAGTTTAATTATTTCTTTTATAGTAATTAATGAATTTATGTATTATAAATTCATAATGCACAGCTAAAATGTTATTAAATTTTTAATAACTATAAAATATTGTATATATTAAAGCACAATATTTGATTTGTTAATTAAATTTTAATTTTGAATTCACTATTTTAAAATTTATATTATTGTTTGAATTTTAATTTGTATAGATCTAATTTTTTTGGAAGGGGATTGTAAACAAGCATGGATCTTGAACATTTTTTTTAAAAATAAAATACTTGAACATCATATTTTTTACTTACAGCAGCATAAAAATTCGAATTCATAAACAGTGGATCTTCAAAAAATATGGATCTTGAATCAAACAAGTTATTTAGCTTTCAGCAAATACTTAATATTAAAGAACTCATCAAAACTGGAAAAAGAATGAGCATATTAAAGAATCGAAAGTTAACAACGAAGAGAAAAATTTAGCCGATTGTTGCGAAACTGAAGAAATTTCAAGCAAATCCCACAATACCAAAGTAGTATTTGGCTTGTCGGACTATTATGAATAATTTCAGGTTGAAAATAATAGAAAACGTGGGATCTGTTAATGAAAAAACGAAATCAGAAAATTCACGATCTAAAATCATGTTATACAAGCGGTGCCGTTTTGGTCGGTTTCGACTGTAACAGTAGTGTAACGACCGTTACACTTGTGAATTTCTTTTACACCGAAAAATCGACCGTAACGGATAACGGAGGCCATCGAAACCGTTACGTAACGGTAATGACCGCTTTTTAAAACTATGCCACCAGCTTTGACTCAGTTGCCTCTGTTTCTGTAGATCCCGTTCCCCCTGAACGACGCTATCCTTTGCGTGAGCGTACTCTGCCAGTAAGATTTCAGTTTTTCTAACACATGTTTTTCATCTTCTTATCGTGCATTCTTATATGTTATTCATACTTATTTTGAGCCTCGATTCTATAAAGAAGCATGTATTGATCTCCAGTAGATCAATGACACGCAAGAAGAATTAACTGCTCCTCAGAAAACTAGTACTTGGGATTTAGTCTCATTGCCTGCCAGTAAAGATCTTCTAGGATGTAAATGGATTTACAAAATTAAAACTTATTCCCATGGTTCTCTAGAATGCTATAAGGAAAGATTAGTTGCTAAGGGTTTTAATCATAAGTGTGGGATTGATTACGAGGAAACATTTGCACCTATGGCCAAAATGACTACAGTTCGTACTATGATTTCTATTGCTGCAATTCGTCAACGGCCTCACTTTCAACTGCATATCAAGAATGCTTTCCTCAATAGGCATCTTAATGAGGAAGTTTATATGCTTCGTCCTCCATGCCTTCCGCATCCTACTGGTTCTGTATGTCTTCTTTGACATGCTCTTTATGGCTTAAAGCAGTCCCCCTGTGCCTGCTATGACCACTTTTAGTCTACTATTACACAGATTGATTTCACTCTTAGTCCTCATGATTATGCTCTTTTTCTCTGCCACACTCCAGCTCGGATGTTTATTTTGTTATTATATGTGGATGGCATGATCATCACTGATTCAGATTTTGCTGGCATTTTTGAGGTAAAACGACATTTGTTTCGTGCCTTGGAAATGAAAGATTTGGGTCCTCTGCGATACTTTCTTGGTATAAAAGTTGCTTCTTCCCCTAAGAGTTATCTCTTATCTCAATCCAAATATACAAACAAGGTAATCCACCATGCTCACCTCACAGATGATAAGGTTGTGGATACTCCCATTGAATTGCATGTCATGTTCTCTCCTTCTGATGGTGTTCTTCTTGACGATCCCATTCTCTGTCAAAAGCTAGTTGGGTGTTTAGTCTATCTTATTGTGAATCGTCCTGATATTGCATACGCCATTCATGTAGTGAGCCAATTTGTCTCCGCTACTCGCTTCACTCATTGGACAGTTTTGCTTTGCATTTTGTGTTATGTTCGTAGTACTCTATTTTAGAGCTTATTCTTGTCTTCTTCTTCCTCTTTGACTCTTTAGGCTTATGCTGATGTTGAATGGGCTAGCGATGTGTCTAATCACGTTTACTACTGGTTTTGTGTATTTTTTTGGTAACTCACATTTCCTGAAAGAGCAAGAACCAATCTGTCATTGTTCGTTCTACTGCTGAAACTAAATATTGTGTCATGTCTCATGCTAATGCAAAGATTGTTTGGCTCTGCTAGCTGCTCTTTGATTTGTGTCATGTCTCATAACTCTGTCTTCCGTGAGCATACAAAACATATCAAGATTGATTGTCACTTTGTTCGTCAGCATCTTTAACGTGATACTATTGATCTCCCTTTTCGTCTCTTCATCCTTGCAGCTTGTTGATTTCTTCACAAAAACTCACACTTCCTTTGGTTTCTGCTTAACAAACTCTCACTACTCACCGGGCTCGCATCATGAGTTTAAGGGGATGTGAAAGTGTATTTTTGATTATTTTGTTACTTATTTGTTAGTTAAAAGATAGTAGAGTCATTACAACCAATTAGGATTTTAGCTTATGTCCTATTTATATTATGTAGCTTATGTTTATGTTTAAGCTCGTTTTTCGGTATGGAATAAGAGATTAGTTTTTTTGTTCTATTCTCTATCATGTTATATAGCCTTAGGTAGAATTTAACCCCAAAAGCTAGCTATTAAGGTGAAGATGCCTTCACGCTTGTATACTGTACATTATTTTTTACTCAGACAATATGGGATTTCGCTTTATACTTTCTGTGACGTGCAGCGTGCTCACTCGAATGCGCCTTCCGTGTGCAGGCCAGAAACACACACCCTACCCATCCCTAGTACTCCAGTTCTAATACCATGTTATAAGGTCTTGGGTAGAACTCAATCTCAAAAGGTAGCTATTGAGGTAAGGATGCCTTCACGCTTATATAATGCACATTACTTTTGTACTCAGGCGATTGTGAGATTTCGCTTCACATTTCTCACTATCAATCTTCATCTTAGAGTATCATCATAGAATCTTAAACCTAAATGCCTCAAACCAAAAGTGCTAGGAAAAGGCAAAGACCACGACTTTTTATGATCTCTAAATGCATAATACATAGGCCTCGGTTCAATTTCTCTCTCTCTCTCTCTCTCTCTCTCTCTCTCTCTCTCTCTCTCACACACACACACACACAAACACCAAGCAAGCTACTAATGCTCTTATTGAAGTCCTTTGGGCCCTCGATCATCCTTTTCCTTTGCTCCCAACTTTGATTTGTTCTTCTCTTGCGTTGTCAATCACCACTTCTTTGATTTCTGTTCACTTTCAATTTCGATTTTCATTTCTGATCTACAATTTTGATTTTCATTTCTGATCTACAATTTCGACCTCGTTTTTGCTTCGTAGAGGTTTGTTGATTCTTGGGGGTTTGGTTTCTCTCTTAGGAATTTAGACGATGGTTGGTGATTGTCGTTACAATGCAGTTAGGCTGTGATCAACGGACATTTTCTTTGATTTATTCTTATTATGAGCTTATTTTTTCTTTTTTCATTTGTTGGTACCCGTTGCTCATTGTGGTGTATTTGCTCGTTTCTAGTTAACTATGGAGGTTTGGTCCAAACCGAGTGGCCATCGGAGACTGAGATTTAGGTAGGGAAAGAAGAGGAGTACTTAATATATTTAAGGTTGTCATTGATTGCTCTGGGTTTAGGGGGTTGCATTTTTTTCATGGCGGGTCGAAAGGGGCTTCAGGCTTGTGGTTGAGTTCGGGAAGAAGATAAGAATTGAGGTATGCTTTTGCAGAGGGTGGCAAATGGAGGATGTTTGAGGAGTAGTTTAATTTCATCAAAGGTTGTAATTGGGAATTCATTATCCCACTATTGCATTTCAGAGATTGTCATTGAATGATTTTAGACCATAGGACTAGTTCTCACAAAGTTAAAGGTTGCGCATTGAGGAAGCCAGATCGTGACGCATGGAATGTGACTCTCCAGAAAGTTATGGATTTTGGGGCGAGAAAAAACTAGCGGGTGCAATTTGGGTTGGGTGGGGGTGGGGCCTCAAAAGGTCTGTGTTCAAAGTCATGATTTGGAAAGTTGCTGGCTTAATGAGGTAGGTATAGCCTTGTCCAGTTCGTTAAACTCTAAAGCCCAAAGAAGAACAAGTTGTAATTCACTAAACTCTAAAGCCCAAAGGAAGAACAAGTTGCCTAGGCCCGTAGATGATAGACGATAATGTGGGCTCCAAAATGAGTCATCCAATATTCCAATATATATTACGTTACACAAGAAGATTTTATTTGAAGGGCTTTTCTGGGATTCTTCAAACTGATGAGATTCAAAGATTAGTTGCTCAGGTTCCTGTCATTGTTGGGTTAATGAGGGGGGTATAGCCCAGTCCAATTTGTTGAACTCTAAAGCCCAAAAGAAGAACAAGTAGTAGTTTGTTAAACTCTAAGGCTCAAAGGAAGAACAAGTTGCCAAGGCCCATGGATGAGAATGTGGGCTCCAAAATGAGTCCTCAAATATATATTACGGATCACAAGAAAATTTTATTTGAAGGACCTTTTAATGATTATCAGAATGAGAGAGTGGGTCGGGATTCTTCAAACTGGTGGGATTCAAAGATTAATTGCTCGGGTTTCACTTTTCAGTCAAGAACTCAAGATTATTTGTAATATCCCGAAGAAGAAAAAAATAATAATAATAAATTAATTAAATAAATAAAATAAAAATAAATAATGATAATAAAATTAAAAATAAATTAAAAATAATGATACTGTATACATATATATATACAAAATCTTTGACCTAAAATTTGTAAAGAAAGAAATTAATTGATTTTATGTTGGCGTTAAAAGGGAAGACTGGCCAATCAAGGGCGTTGAAAGGGGATTAGTGATGGAAGATTTTTGATTTGTAACCAAAAATAGGGTTGGGTGGAGCATGTAGCGTGTGTATATATACCAGAGGGGTTTGGAGCTTTACGGTGCAAGAGAGAAAGAAACAGAGTGAAAGATAGAGTGTGTACCAGCAAAACCTAGCTCAGCCCTAACGCCCCCTTTATCCACCACCGGCGCCGACGACCACCGACGTCACCCCAGAAGTCGCCGCTGCTATTCCCTCTCTGGTTCGCGTCTCTCTCTCCCCGATCTCTCTCTCTCTCTCCCTGTCCGCCTATCGGAAGCCTCCCGCCACCACCGGAGGCCACCGGCGACCTCCGTCGACGCCGTCGGCACCACCGGCGAACCCCAAAACCCTTGGTTTTGGAATCCGGTCGCGGTTTGGGTTTTGCCTCTGTTTGGTTCAGCGTGTGCTAAACTTCTGTTTGAGGTTTGGGTTAGTTTTGTTGGTTAAGCCTCGTTTGGTTAACTCATTTTTGGGCTTATAGTTTATTTTCTGTTTGTTATGTTTTAATTTTTGCTTAGTTGTTGTTTCATAAACTAAATTATTATTAAGATGTTATTTTGTAATAATAATAATAATATAGAGTTTAACTAGTTGAAAAATAATAATAATAATAAAAAAGCTTACACTAAAGGTTTTAAAAGTTAAAAGGTTTTTATGAAAACTAGATTTTAAATTAATAAAAAATGATAACAATTTTAAAAAAAGAATAATAATGGTTAAAAATTCATTGAAAATAAATATTTTACTAATTTAGTTGCCCTTAATGTAACAAAATAATATTAGTTGAGAAAAATGGGTAATTAAGATATTATTGAGCAACCTGTTTTAGAAGGCTATAGTGGCGCTTCACTGAAGGTTCATTGGTCGGGTTTGAAGGATTGCTATCGTGGTCCTGGGGTTGTCGTCGAAAGGGAGATTGGGGTTAATTATAGATAGCTTATTTCAGGATTGGCCATCAATATCGATTGTTCTAATGTGGGTGGTGGAGATGATACACTTTTTTATTTTTTCCCTTCATAGAGGTGGTGTTGCCGGATCACTATGGCTTTGGGGATGTTGAACATCCTGTTTTAGAAGGTTGTATTGGCTCTTTGGTGAAGGTTCATATGACAGGTTTGAAGGATTGTTATTGTGGTCTTGCGGTTGTTGTGGAAAGCGATTTTGGGGTTGATTATAGAGAGCTTATTTCAGGGTTGGCCATTGATTTAGATTGTTCTGATGTGAGAGGAGATGATACCCTTGATATTTTTCCCTTTACGAAGTTGGTGTTGCCGGACTCTTTGCCAATGATTCCACTTTACGAAGTTGGTGTTGCTGGACTCTGCCAATGATTCCACTTTACGAAGTTGGTGTTGCCAGACTCTTTGCCAATGATTCCACTAGATTTATCAGGTGCAGCCGCTGACACTGCAGCGATGATAGATGTTAGTAGTGCAAATGGAGTGGAGGCTTCGAATGCATTGTTTTATATAGTTATGCTTAGAATTAGCCTTGTTGCATGGTTGAATGAAAGGTAGGTAGGCAATCTTGGGATAGGTAAAATGGAGACAATTTTTGAATTAGATGTGCTTAGGTTGATATTTCATAAGATGTGGATGAAAACGGTGCAGTGTTACTTAAAATGTTGATATTCTCGCAGGTAATTGTCAGATATTCACAATCATAAAGGTGGAACCTATAGTCTGATCAAAAGGACCTTGTGATTCAAAATTTGGAGTTGAAAGTTGGAGGATAAAAGTTTGAAGGAATTAATTGCAAAAGAAATAGGGGATAAATCTTCTAGGGATGAAAAGGAATTAAATGTTTTCCGCATTCGATTAATTAAGATAGAAAGAAGGAAAAAAGTGGAGCTGAAAGGCAATGTGGGAGAAAGACAGTTCTTAACCCTTTTGTTATTATATCAAAAAAAAAAAGAAAAAAACTTTTGTTACCTTAATAGAGGAGTTTATAATGGAGTTTAAGGAGAAGCACCCTAATATTAATTTTTCATTTTCCTTGATGATTGATGAAGAAAAATGGCACTATCCGACTTAGGCTTTTATCTCAAATTGTATTGTTTCAGGGAAGTGTTCTAGGATCATACATGAGAGTAGCTTTTATCATGTTCTTTTTGTTTTCTTTTCTTTTCTTTCTCTACTTTCTAGTTAAATTTGGGTTGCACCCCCTCATCAGCACTTTATGTCATGCAATATCTTTTTTGTTGCTGATAAAAACTAGGAAGAAAAATGTCAAACGTTTTATTCCTGGCCAGAGTCATCAATTAGATTTAAACGATTTTCTCATTAGGCTTTCTACAGAGAAATCTTAATCATAATATAATCCAGTTGTAACTTCAACTCAATTAGAGAGTGATGCGATAAATTATAAAGAGCAAACAGACTAATCTCATTAGAATTATTTAAAGTTCTAACTATAGTAACCAACTAAAAACAATTGTAAATTTCAACCAGTTGATAAGACACCTGGGAGAAAAGGTTCACTCACCCTCGGATTTCAATTTTTGTGCCTCCTCAGTTGACTGCATGATATCACAAACAAATGCTTGTTAGAAAGTACATCAATAACAAAACTAAATGCAATTAAACAAAATAGAGCTAAATTTACACGAGAAACTTGTAATTGTAGTCAAAGCTCAACTCACGGTTTGCTTTTCTACAAACTCCTTCGAGTAGTTATTTCCTGCATGCTGTTCACTGAACTGATTCTCTTGAATCCTAAATTAAGGATGTCGAATTAGACGCAGTTGAAAAACAATAAAACAAATAAGTTTCCTTCAGTTCCAACGGCAATGTAAAATAGTTTCCTTTATCCTAATAGAAACAAGAAATTGACATTTTTTTAATTGGCAAGCATTGACTTTCAATCAGCGAAAATAACAAAGAACCTGCTTTCACAATCTGATGCAGAACTTTTAGAAAATTCAGATGCCAACTGTCTAGAATGATCACCAGAATCAGAGGGGTTTAATTCCCTCATGGTGCTTGACAGAGATGATTGTACTTCGTCCTGCAAACCAAAAAAAATAAGAAAAGCAAATTTGATTAAAATTAGTAAGCTATCCAGTTATTCCTTTACAGAAGAAGACAAATGGATGACCAAAAGAAAGTCAATTGTATCAGAGTCGCAAAAAAATGGAATTTAGAAACCCATGGGAAATAAATAAATAAATATATATTTATATATATATTCATTCTAGTAGAACAGATTCTTAGCAGTTGCCAATGGCTATTCAGGCCATAAAAAGCATGTAACAAAGATTTTTCAGAACCATTATTTCAATTAAAGTAGGGGTAGTTGCAGCGTCCAACTTACAATCAGAAGTAAGGGTATGTGCAAGTGCTTGAGTCCCTTTTGGCACCCTGGAGGCTATTCTAACTATTGACAACTTGCGAAAAGGGGTCTACTTTCTTACTAATTGGTGTTGCGTGTGTAGAAAGACAAGAGTCGGTGAAATTTACTTCTGCACTGCAACGTTTCTAGACATTTGTGTAGTATGCTCTTTTCTATTCTAGGAGTTCAGTTGGTTATTCCAATGTC
>JAOTRH010151417.1:0-13267 GCA_034768845.1 Heliamphora exappendiculata | reverse complement strand
GTGTCGACACAAACAAGTTTTGTGTCAACACAAAAGAGCCGAAGCTCTCAGGACTCAAAATGAGTCGACACAAATTAGTTTTGTGTCGACACAAAAGTGCTTCACACTATTAGTATTCAAAATTTTGGGTCGACACAAATGAAAATTGTGTCGATACAAAAGAACCAAAGGCACCTGCAGATTTTAAGTGTTGACACAAACGAGAAGATGAGTCAACACAAAAGTCCCGAAGCCACTTGAAGAATTTTGGTGTTGACACCAAAGTCCAAATATGTTGACACAAATTTACCGAGGCTTCCTACAAAATTTAGTGTCGACACCAAAAGCAAGTTGAGTCGAAACAAAGTGCCTCCTCCAGATGCTGAAGTTTCAAATGAGTTGACATCATATCCAAATGTGTCAACACTGTTGTGTTGGTGAGCAAGCTTACAGAAATTATGTTGACCCCTCAGAAGAAATGTGTCGACCCAACCATTTAAAGGACCTGCCCTAAGACATTTTGTGTCGACACCAAAGGTATTTGTGTCAACACCGGCGACAGAATTTCAAATTCGCGGCAGACCTCAACGGTTGTATTTTTAACATTTATTGCTCTCACCTACCTCCAGCAGTCATGAATGCACAAGAGCTTATATAAGAAGTAACTTCTCAGCATTTACTCTAACTGGAGACTTATATTTACTATTTTATTGCTTGAATCAAACTCAAAATTCTCAAGCCCTCATTTATTGTTGAATCTCCAGCTCTTGTTCCTCAACTCTTTTTACTTTCTCATTTGTTGTATATCATTTCTGTAAAGAGAGTAAGTGTTCTTCATTAATACACTTCATTTATTGTATTCAATGGTGAGTCACCATTTATCCTTTAAGTGAGTAAGTAAATCTCATCAAAGAAGAGTTCAAGAGATACTAGAAGAAAATAGAAACTTATTTTCATAGGATCTTCTTGAAGCTATATTAGGATTTTGAATGTGCTCGTAAATATTCGATTTACTCAAGCGAAGTCTTGAAGTTGTAAAGGCGTAAACTGTACCCGTGAAGAATTCTATATAGTGAAAATACTTAAGAGAACACTTGAGGAGTGGACGTAGACTTGGAAGAAACTGAATCACTATAAAATTCTTGGTGTCTGGTTCAATCTCTCTATCCCTAACCTTTTTAATATTTGTATTGTTGTAATATTTGATTATCTATCTTTATTTGTTTGTAATATTAAAAGGTTTTTAAATTTTTTTTAAAATTGTTATTTATTTTTAAAACTCAATTTATCCTCCCCTCTTAGGTTACCTAGAACTAACAATTGGTATCAGATTTTAGGCTCTTATTTTTTACTTAATCGTCTAAGCATTTATATGGCAACCACTACCATCAGACCTATTCAATCCGAATGTCAGTCAACCAATAGATCCCATTTGTTCAATGGAACAAATTATAATTATTGGAAAGCTAGAATAATAATTTGCATTCAAGCCGTAGACAATGACCTTTGGCGGGTTATCATTAATGGACCCAAAAGACCAAACTAAAACTGTTGAAGGGGCTGTTGTCCCTAAACTAGAGGCTGAATGGACTGAAAATGATATTTAAAAAATTTAAAAGAATGCTAAAGCTATGAATCTCCTATATTGCTCACTTGACCCTAATGAGTTCAATAAGATCTCTACATGTGACATCACAAAAGAAATATAGGATAGACTCGAAGTTACCCATGAGGGTACTAATCAAGTGAAAGAGTCAAAAATCTGTCTGCTTGTACATAATTATGAATTATTCAAAATAAAGAATGATGAAATAATTTCTAATTTGTTTACTCGCTTTACTGACATTATTAATTGACTAAAAATCTCTTTGCAAGATTTATACTAATGCAAAGATGGTAAAAAAAATTCTTAGGTGCATGCCTTAGAGCTGGGAAGCAAATGTCACAGCATTCAAGAAACTAAAGACCTCAACACACTCAGTTTAGAAGAACTTCTTGGTTCTCTCATGACCCATGAGATGAACATCAAGATGTACGATGAGGATGACAACAAAAAGAAGAAAGGCATCGCCTTCAAGTCCTCAACTTATGAAGAAGAATCCGAGGAAGATTCCTCATGTGATAAAAATGAAGACTTGACTCTCATCACAAATAAATTCAAGAGGTTTCTTATAAATAAGAAATAAGGAGGAAGAAAGTTCTTCAAGAAAGAAAGACACCGAGGCAAGCCTACCAAATTCAAAGATGACTCGAGAAAATTCAAAAACGACTTCAAGAAAAAAGAAATCATTTGCTATGAGTATAAAAAGTCTAGACACGTCAAAACTGAATGTTCTAGGCTCAAAAAGCAATTCAAAAATGGCTTCAGGAAAGCCATGATTACTGCATGGGGTGAGAGTGATGACAGTAGTTCTGAAGATAAAGAGAAAAAAGAAAATGAAGTAGCAAATCTATACCTTATGGCTAGAGAATATGATGAGGTAATCCCTGACCCTTTTTCTTTAGATGAATTGTAAAGTGCATTTGAAGATTTGCATGATGAGTTGAGAAAAAATGGTGCAAAGAATTCTATTTTGAAAAAGTTAGTTCTTTCCTCCTCAACTGAAATTGAAACTTTAAAAAGTGAAAATTTTGTTTTGACAAAACAAGTTTCTGTTTTGAAGGATGAAAATAAGGTTTTGAGTAAAAAAGTTAAGGACCTTACAAAAATAGTTTACAAGTTCACTTAAGGAAAGAACAACTAAGATAAACTTCTTGGCATGCAAAAATGTATTTTTGACAAAACTAGAATCGGGTATAAATCCAAGAAAAAATAAAAGTCATAAGCAATATTTTTGTCAAGGCATCATCTAATCATACAAATGCCACTTGTTTTTACTGTTATGAGTATGGATACATTGTCACACACTGTCCACACAAAACTTTTAAATAATTATGTCAAGAAGGCTTGGATTCTTAAAGAAACACACTCTCAAAGAACTAGCACCAAAGGACCCAAGAAAATTTGGGTACCAAAAATCAAAACTTAATTCTCCTTGCTTGTATGTCTCAAATCCTCATTCAAGGAGGGGATGTGGTATCTCAATAGCGCTTGCTCAAAACACATGACACGTGATAAATCGATGTTTGCATCTCTCAAACCAAAAGATGGTGCATTTGTGACTTTTAGAGACAATTGCAAAGGAAAAATCATAGGAATTGGCTGTATTGATAAACTTTCTTCCCCTTCTTTTGAAAATATTTTTCCTGTTGATGGTTTGAAACATAAGCTTATTAGCATAAGCCAACTTTGTGACAGAGGCTACAAAGTTGTGTTTGATCATGCTAAGTGTGCTATTGATGATTCAACCAATAACAAAGTTATCTTTGAAGGTCAAAGACATAAAAATATTTACACATTCATTCTCAATGATCATTATAAGAATGACACCAAGTGTTTAGCTGCCTTGAGTGATAATAGTTGGTTGTGGTATAGAAGGTTTAGACATGCACACATGAACTTAATTTCTAAACTTTTGAAAAGGAGTTAGTGATTGGGTTATCCCAAATCAAATTTCAAAAAGACAAAGTGTGTGATGCATGACAACAAGGCAAATAAGTTAGAAGTTCTTTTTCATTCTAAAAATGAGATTTAAACTTCTAGCCCATTACAACTATTGCACATGGACTTATTTGGTCCAACAAGGACTTATTGCACATGCCTTTGTTATTATTGATGACTTCTCTAGATATACTTGGGTGTTATTCTTATCTCATAAGGATGAAACCTTTGTCTATTTTATAAAACTATCTAGGAGAGTTCAAAATGAAAAAGATTTTCAAATCACAAATATCCAAAGTGATCATGGTAGAGAATTTGAAAATAAAGATTTTGAAAAGTTTTGTGATGAAAATGATATTAACCATAATTTCTCTGCTCCTAGAACCCCTCAACAAAATAGAGTTGTTGAAAGAAAATATAGAACATTAGAAGAAATGGCTAGAACCATATTCTGTGAAAATAATCTACCACGATACTTTTAGGCCGAAGTTGTCAATACCGCTTGTTTTATCATAAACAGAGTTATGATAAGAGTTTCTCTCAAGAAAATCCCATATGAGCTATGGAATGGAAGAAGACCTAACATTAGTTTTTTTTTGCGCCTTTCGGTGCAAATGCTTTATTTTGAACAATAACAAAGAACTTTTGGGCAAGTTCAACGCAAAATCTGATGAATGTATTTTTTTAGAATATTTTATATCTAGTAAAGCGTATAGAGTGTTCAAGAAAAAGACCATAATAAAACTAACATTAGTTCTTCAAAAGATTTTTGTGAAGATAACTTGTTAGACATAGAAAAAAGTGTTGAAGTATTTTCATCAAAGAAAATGAAGAACCAAATCAAGAGAAAGCTTCAAATCCTCAACAAAATGTAGTCCAACAGATTGTTGAATCTGCAAATTCAAAAATTTCAGACCTACCTAAAGAGTGGAGGTATACTCATGGTTACCCGAAAGATCTTATCATTGGTGATCCATCGCAAAGTATCAAAACTCGGTCTTCTCTACATAATATTTGTGGTAATTTAGCATTCCTTTTCCAGACTGAACCAAAATATTTTGAGAAAGCCAAAAATGATGAATTTTAGATCTTAGCTATGCAAGAAGAGCTAAATTAATTTGAAAGAAACATGGTTTGAAATTTAGTTCTAAGACCTAAGGAACACTCTATCATCGGTACAAAATTGATTTTTAGAAATAAAATAGATGAGAATGCAGTAGTTCTTAAGAACAAAGCTCGATTGGTAGCCCAAGGTTACAATCAAGAAGAAGGCATCGATTTTTATGAGACTTTTACTTCTGTGGCTAGGCTTGAAGCTATTATGATGTTGCTTGCTTTTGAATGCTTTAAAAACTTCAAACTCTATCAAATGGATGTCAAGAGTGCCTTTTTAAATTGTTTTATCTCGGAGGAAGTTTTTTTAAAACAACCTCCTGACTTTGAAAATTCAAAATTTTCAAACCATGTTTACAAATTTATCAAAGTTCTCTATGGTTTAAAGCATGCACCTAAAGCTTGGTATGAAAAACTTAGCAAATTCTTGATTGAAAATGAGTTTTCAAGAGAAAAATAGATACCACTCTTTTCATCAAATCTCAAGAAAATAACATGCTAATTGTACAAATTTATGTAGATTATATAATTTTTGGTGCAACTAACGAATCTCTTTGTAAAGACTTTGCTAAGTGTATGCAGGGAGAATTCGAAATGAACATGATGGGTGAGCTCAACTATTTCTTTAGACTCCAAATTAAACAAACTCAAGAAGAAATGTACATCAATCAAGCTAAATACACGAGGGACATATAGAAAAGATTCGACATGCTAAAGACAAAACCCATGGAAACTCCAATGTGTCCTACAACGAAGCTTAACAAAGATGAAGACGGCATAGCAGTGGATGAAAAGCGTTATAGAGGTATGATCGGACCTCTTTTATATTTAACTGCTAGTCGTCTGAATATTATGTTTAGTGTATGCATGTGTGCTAGATTTCAATCAAATCCTAAAGAATCATATGTGACCGCTGTTAAGCGCATCTTTAGATACCTTTTAGGTACACAAAACCTAGGATTATTTTATCCTAGAGGAATAGCATTTGAGTTATTTGGCTATTTAGATGCTGATTTTATCGGATGCAAAGTAGATAGGAAAAGCACAAATGGTACTTATCAATTCCTAGGACACTTACTAATCTCTTGGTTTAGCAAGAAGTAGAACTCAGTGGTCTTGTATACAGCCGAGACTGAATACATTGCAGCAGAAAGCTAATGTGCACAAGTTCTTTGGATGAAACAACAACTAGAAGACTTTGATTTTCATTTAGATCATATTCCTATTAAATGTGATAATACTAGTGCAATTAATACATCAAAGAACCCTATACAACATTCAAGAACCAAGCACATAGAGATTAGACATCATTTTATAAGAGATTATGTGCAAAAAGAAAATATCGAACTTGAACTTATAGGCACAGATTACTAATTAGTTGACATTTTTACAAAATTTTTAAATAAAGAAAGAATATGTTATATAAGAAGAGAACTTGGTATGTTATGTGTTTCTAATTCATGATTAATATGACATACTAACCATGTCTTTTCATTATTATTTCAAAGCTTTTGATGTTCTTTCTTGATATGTGAAAATGTATTGACACAATTTGAAAAAGTGTCGACACAATTGTGTGTTGTGTTGACACAAAACTATATAGAAGTGGCACTGCGAGAAAAGTGCCAAACCCTTTCTATTCAGTGTCGACGCCATATTGGTTCCCTAACTCTCGATAAATTTGTGTCGACACAAAACTTAATCGTGTCGACCCAAATAGCCAAATGTATCGACACCATTTCCTATTTTCGATACCCACACTCGTTATGAAAAGTGTCGACACCAAATGTAATTTGTGTCGACACAAATTGTTATGTCTATATATAGATGTGTTGTCCCTCAAATCGTCACATCGTTCCCTCTCCCACTCTCTCTATAAAACTTGTTCATCTTTCGCACTTTTTTCTTTCAAAGTTCGTGTCTACTCCTCACCTTCCTCTTCCTTCAATCTTCAATTTCAACCCAAACCGCTCAAAATGCCTCCTAAAACCATGGGGAAAGGATAAAAAAGAATCGACGAAGGAACCTCCTCAAGCCCTAGAATGTCGAAAATGAAGAAAACGACCACCACAACAGCGACGACGACGGCAACGGAACAGGTACCAACGGCAATAGCCGAGGTAGTTAGATTCAAAACTCCCAAACTTCATCAACTCTATTTCGCATCTTTTGTGAATCGAAAAAATTTTCTCAGACGTAATATATATTTCTCCTTCTTTGACTCCATAGAAATGAGATTTAAAGATCTCTTTTCCAGCCTCAGGTAGGAGAGGCTTTTACAAATTCAAGAACTACACTATCCTATTCTTGTAAAATCATTCTATGCACACTTCCACATATCACTAGTTCCATCCACAAGCATTACTACATGGGTGAATGGTGTAGACATTGTTTTTAGTCCCTCTTCTTTAAATGAGACTCTTGGCATTCCTGAAGGAAAAATTTGTGTTCATTAATGTTGAAGGTTTTTCTTTTTCTGAGTCCGTGAAGAACATTTTTAAGAAAGATGACATTGATCCGACCAAGCCTTTAGAGGCTAACTCTCTGAAACCCGAAATGCGCATACTGCATCACATGGTAAACCATATTTTTCTACTTCAAATGGGAAATTTTGGTGATGTCACTTATACATTTTCATTATGTGGTGTATTCTTGAACAAAAAAACCTAGAATTAGGCTTCTTGTTCATTTCCCACATGCTTCACTCACACAGTAAATCAAACTCCTCTCACCCTCACGGGATGTATCTCACTCGAGTTTTTTGCCATTTTGGCATAAACTTATCTGAGGAAAAGGTGGTATCCTTTTCAAAGCATGATTTGTATGATAATTTCTCACTAAAAACATATGCAAATTGCAAATGTTAATGGTGTTTGGACCACCTCTCGTCGCTATACCCCTTCTTCTGCTAGAACTCCTCCTCCCGCACTTCGAGATATTTTATCAATTCCTATCGATCTTGACTACCTCCTGCTTAATCTGATCTTCCTAGCCCCTCCAGTACTCCTAGTCCCTCACATGGTCCTCCTCCTCCTCCCACTTTTGCTTCTACTCCATCTACCTCCTCCTCAGTTCCAATCTCTGTTGATTTGACAGAAGTCATCTCTTTGATCAAGTCTCTGTCATCTTTCTTGTCATCCTTTCAAGCAAAGGTTGATCAAGATTTTTTTGATCTCAATCATTCTGTTTCTGAGCTTTCTGACAAAGTACAGCACCTTGACAAATCTAATCGCACACTCTGTAAAGAGGTAGAACGAGCCACTGACTCCAGACGATCATTGTGTCGTACAATGGACGACAGCATTGTTTCCATTGTTAATGTGAACAATGGTATCCTACGGCAAGTCAGAAAAGAGTATGACGAATGAGTGGTAGTGGCCGTCCAAGCCAACTCTTAGAAGGTTTCATTTACAGTGGATCAAGAAGCTTGGGCCAAACAGTTCAAGCCCAAGGAGACCAAGGAAGAAAAAGTAGCTCGTCTCAAACGAGAAGCCGATCTTGTATTGGCCACCCGGTATGAAGCAATGGCTGCTGCTAAAGTTAAAGATGAGCGAGCATGGGCTTCCAAGGAACGAGCCACAACCAGTAAACAGAGAGCCGCATAAACGAAGAAGCTCAAAGATTTCATGGACTGCCAATAGCTTTTTTTTTTAAGATTACAAAAGGGGAGAAAGTAAAGATAAATGAGTTGAGGGGAGAAGAAGTAAAGTGAAAGAAGATAGAAAACAAACATTTCTTTAAGTTTTTTTTTTGAAAGAGAAGATGAAACAATTAACATACCTTTTTTTGTTGTTGGTTGCATGGTTTGAATGGATGTTTGAAAACATTTAAAATGTATGGTTTAAATGGTTTAGATGGATGTCTTAACAATTATTTCATACTTATGAATGAATGTTTGATTATATGAATGATTGTTGAATGTTTTAGCTATGAATAATTATATATGTGGTTGATTATTCTTAGAATAAATCACTTTGTACATATTCACTGTATTGCACAAATTTTAATAAATTCAGAACATTTTTTGATCATTTGTTGCAAATCATATAAAAAATGTGTGCTATCATAACGATTAAATGCCTAACTTTTATGATTGCATATATTGTTTAAGACATATCGATAATTGGAGAACTTTTGTTGAAAAATATTTTTAAATATTTTTTAAAAAATGTTGTATTGGTTGTAATCATCAAAAAATGAGAAATTGTTAGTCCAAGGGCTTTTTATTTTGATTTTGATGATTTTTATAATTTATTTTTTAAGAATAAATAGATTTAAAATGATAATATTTTATATTTTTAAAATAAAAGTGTTAACACATTTTAAACAATTAAGTTGACACATTTAGCCAAAAGATATGACTAATCTCTCAAATGGATTAAAATACTTAAGTATTCTTGTATGAGAATATTTCGTGTTGAAACTAATAGAGAATTAAGTCAAACACATTTAAGACAAAGTATACTTGAATTATATCAAGTGTGTCAACACCTATTGAACAAATGGTTTGACACCCTAACAGTTTTATGAAGTTGCATTCAGGTATCAAAGCTCAGTGTTGAGACAAACAAATTTTGTGTCAACACAAAAGAGCCGAAGCTCTCAGAACTCAAAATGAGTCGACACAAATTTGTTTTGTATCGACACAAAAGTGCTTCACACTTTTGGTATCCAAAATTTTGGTTTGACACAAATGAAAATTGTGTCGATACAAAAGAACCGAGGGCACCTGCAAATTTTGAGTGTCAACATAAATGAGAAAATGAGTCGATACAAAAGTCCTGAAGGCACCTGAAGAATTTTAGTGTCAACACCAAAGTCTAAATATGTCGACACAAATTTACCAAGGCTTCCTACAAAATTTAGTATCGACACCAAAAGCAAGTTAAGCCGAAACAAAGTGCCTCCTTCGGATGCTGAAGTTTTAAATGAGTCGACATCAGATCCAAATGTGTCAACACTGTTGTGTTGGTGAGAAAGCTTGCAGAAATTGTGTCGACCCCTCACAAAAAATGTGTCGACCCAACCATTTAAAAGACCTTCCCTAAGACATTTTGTGTCAACACCAGTGACGGAATTTTAAATTCGCGGCAGACCTCAACAGTTGGATTTTTGGCATTAATTGCTCTCACCTACCTCCAACAGTCATGAATGCACAAGAACTTATATAAGAAGTAACTTCTCAGCATTTACACTAACTGGAGACTTACATTTACTGTTTTATTGCTTGAATCAAACTCAGAATTCTTAAGCCCCTCATTTATTGCTGAATCACTACCTCTTGTTTCTCATCTCTCTTTACTTTCTCATTTATTGTATATCATTTCTGTGAAGAGAGTGAGTGTTCCTCATCAATACACTTCATTTATTGTATTCAATGGTGAATCTCCATTTATCATTTGAGTGAGTGAGTAAATTTTATCAAAGAAGAGTTCAAGAGAGATTAAGAAAAAACATTGGCTTGTTTTCATAGGATCTTCTTGAAATTGTGTTAGGCTTTTGAATGTTCCCGTAAACATTTGATTTACTCAAGCGAAGTGTTAAAGTTATAAAGGCTTGGAATGCATCTGTAAAACATTCTATATAGTAGAAATACTCAAGAAAAAACTTGAGGAGTGGACATAAGTTTGGAAGAAACCGAACCACTATAAAATCCTTGGTGTCTGGTTCAATCTCTTTATCCCTAACCTTTTTAATATTTGCATTGATGTAATATTTGATTATCTATCTTTATTTATTTGCAATATTAAAAGGTTTTAAAAAAAAATTTTAAAATTATTATTTATTTTTAAAACTCAATTCACCCCCTCTTAGGTTGCCTAGAACTAGCACAGTTAAGTGTTAATCATCACTTAATCATATATTAATCGCTTCGCAATGAACCCTTCAGATGGAGTAGTGATCCACACTAACAATTACTTAGAATTATCCCTAAAGAAGATTTGTACTTGCGATACCGTAATTAATTTATCAGTTGGGGAGGAAGGCCTTACTGCTGACACGCAGAGTTTAATTGCATCGCTTATAAACTGGTGATGGAGATCGCGGGATTTATCTGTGAATAAATTTTCTCTCCCACTTAGATTTTTAAAAATATTTTTGAAAATTATAAAAATCTGTTTAATTAAAATAAATTTATTAATTTCGAAAGCAACACGATCTGAAAGAATTAAAAATCTTTTCATGTACACGATTCTAAAGATTCTGGTTTATCAAACTATATTTTTGTGTTTAAATACGTAACAAATAAAATTTAATAAATGCACAGTTTTTCCTCCAGCTTTTCAGCTAAGGTAGTGATTAAAGGTATTTATTTATTTTATTTTTTATTCTACATTTTTCAAAAAAGAATAATTTATTTCTATTAAATATTTTTTTCATTTAATTAATTCAAAATCTGGAATTAATTCTCATATTTTTTCAAGATATCTGATTTTTTTAAAAATTATCTTAAACGTGATATTTTCTAAAAAAATAAAATATCTAAAACTTTTTCATTTAATTAAAATTAATTAATTAACAAAATTAATTGTATTTTCTATTACAAAATATTTTAATTCAAACCGAATTTTTGAATTAATTAAATTAACAGAATAAATAAAACAGATATGCAATTATCCACACAGTTCATATATATATAAACACGATATGCATATATCCTGATTTTATGATTTAAGTACAATACTGAGGTATTTCAGTCTCCCTAAGAGAATCAGTTATTTCAATCTATATTCACCTTTGATTTAATTTCTTGATTGCATCAAGTTTCCCTGATACTATCTAATATATCAATATATATATCATATCAGTCTTTTATAGATCAGAATATATATCAAAATAAGTCCCGAGAGAGAGAAAGTCGCTGGCAACCACAAGCTACCGCCGGCACCACCTTGCCGCCACCTTCAAGTGGCTCCTACTGCCTCATTCAGGTTCTGTTTTCAACGAGTTTTATACCGTTGGAAAGCTCTCGAAATATAAAAAAAATTTATCAAAAAAATTTGCTCGAAACCAATACAGAAAACGGCAAAAAAAATAGCGCAAACCTCAAAAAATGCTACAGCCCGCAACAGCACTGTGCTGCCAACTTTTTGAGGCTTTTTCGACCTCTTTCCGAACTCCATTTTTGACATACTTTATATCAAAAGAAAGTTCTCAAAAAGTACTATTTTCTATGAAAAATCTTCTTGAAAATAGCTTGAAAAACTACTAAAAAACTACCTACAACAGACTGCCGCCACTCACCAGCGCCACTGCCTAGAACCGCTAACTTCCCAAGACTGTTTTAGCCTATTTCTGAACTCTATTTTCAACATATTTTATACCGTTGGAAAACTCTCAAAATGTAGAATCTTTCTATTAAAAGAACTGCTCGAAAATAGCCTTAAAAGTATCGAAAAACTACCTGAAAGCTGCCACCGTCGGCCTATTTGCCGCCTATTTGGGTTGTTATTTTGGCCTAATTATTTTTGGATTTTTGATAGTATTCTGAGGTATATTTTACTTCAATTTTATATTTAAAAAATTACTCAAAAAATAGTTCTAAAAATGGCCCAAAAAATCATAAAAACTACCGTCGAACCGCCACTGGCAAAGCCACCGGAACTGGGCTGTTTTGGTGATTTTTCTCGCTATTTCTGACTTGTTTTTATGCTGTTTTTATTCATAAATACAGAAAAAAAATTTCACCAAAAAAATTGTTTAAAATCGTTAAAAACATATCACGATCCATCGCCTGTTAAAACCCGAACCACCGTCGATGTCGCCTCCGTTCTTTGTGTTCTTGGATATTTTTAACCTGTTTTTAAATAATCTAAATAAATATTTAAAAATATAAAACTAGCTATTACATCGATCTTATATTCTGAAGGCATACATTTAATTTATCACAGTCAACCCTCGTGATTAAAAAAAATTATCATTCATACCATTTAATCAAACATGAAAAATAAATGACGATCATAAAACTGGGATTAGAATGCATGCAAAACAAAGTTAACAATAGTTGTAAAACTATCTTGCCTTGATAACCGAAATAAAAAATAAAACGGCTCTAATACCAATTGTTGGAAGAAAAACTGCCAAGATTTTTATTTTTACAAACGATTATCTGAAGAAAAAAAATTAACTGAACGGGCAAACGACAAAACGAGCTCCAGAAAATTTTTTTGATGACGAACGATCAAAATAAAACCCGTGCATCCGAAGTTAATTTAAAAGAATACATTTTTATCGGTCGAATCTTCAACTACGATTTGAATCCGAATTGAAGCTCATGTCAAATCTTCTACTATATTTTTTTATGCGATTCCTAAATATAGTGTGGGCTATAATCCTCTGAGAACTCGTACCGACAGAATCAGGACAGCTTTAGTTATAGAAGACAAGCTATGAAGCTGGTTCAACCTACCTGCATATTTATAGGGCTACAGCAACAACTTGGAGAGTAATTATTAGTAAGCCTTCTAGTGGAACACAGACACATATCAGCGATTTTCACAATTAAGCAAATCACATAGCGACATCTGCAATTATGAAAAACTAATAGCGGTTTCTGTAATTTTCATAAAATACTGAATTACAGTTCACACCACTAAATAACTATAATTGCACTCTGACCCATAATCTCAAGAC
>JAOTRH010151406.1:0-13267 GCA_034768845.1 Heliamphora exappendiculata | reverse complement strand
AATAATTTTCTTTATTTAATTATAGAAGAAAATTCAGGTATTTTCACATAAGTTCATTTCTTAACCTTTCGAACTTAACTCTTGTCTTAAACAACTTGAACTTATAACTTTTTATTTATATTCTCAATATTATGGTTTTAATATATGCTTGTGTAGTTCTCACTCTATCCCGGATCTTGGGCTCAAAAGATTAAACAGTCAGGCCAGTTCTTCTTACCAAACTTATGTTTGACATTTCGTTTCTTTTGAGATGTTCTTTCTTTTCTATTTATATCTTTGAGTTCAGGTTCTTACACTTTTCCTGCCCTTGGTTGTTGTCGTTAATTTTCAGCGATCTCCTTGTGTGATCTTGAGCAAGTCTTTAACTCGGGTTAGTGAAAAGAGTCATAATCTCGTTTTTCTTTCTCATGGCACCGGGATTTCCTAAGATTGCATCCTTATCTATTTGAAAATTTTGGATTCCTAGCTTCTTTCTTGAGATCTTTGAAGTAGGTTGGGTTCAGGACATAGATCTAAGGAGAACTTAATCTTTAATATTTCTATTAAGTTGGGTTTTTCCTGGTACATTTTTATTGTATACTGAAGGTATTTGTGATAATTTTTCTTAAAGATTTATTGGGCTTGAGTTCATTGGCGGCGAGGGTGGAAACGGAGGGATGGAAATTGATATGTTCAAGTATGTTTAGAAGTGAATTTATTTCTTAGTGATTCGGTCAGCACATTACCATGGTTCATAACACTATTGGGGAGTATACTAATCTTTCATTTTTAAATTGGAATCTTAGTAGGCCTAAGGGCTATGGCATCCTTTAAAAATTTCATCGAAAAAATTAGAGAGTTCATGATCAAAGTTACTTAAGCTAGTAGGGGATAGGTAGCTTGATTATCTACGATAACTTCATTCAGATTCTAAGGGTCCTTAGGTACTAAGATAACTATATTTTCTTGTCTTTGGTTATCATTCTTTCTAGGTGGTCTTTTCGTATCTTCAGCTTTAGGGTTCAAATCTCGATTTTCTATCCTTCTCTGGTTTAGTTTTTCTAGAACTTGTGGTTTTGGTTTCTGACTCATGCTTCCGTCACTTGTGGTTTTTTCAACTTCTTCATAATTCTTTGGACACTTTCTTCAAAGATAATCTTCTACCCCATAGTTTCAACCTCCCCTTTTTGATTTCTAACATTCTCCGATATGCACTTTTCTACAAACGTCACATGGGTACCTAAATTTTCTACAGTTCTTCTTCCCTTGTAAAACACCTGAATTGATCTCATTTCAATTTTTCTCTTGATATCTAATTATAAGCCTTTCTGAATTCTTCGGGCATGAGTTGTTATTTTCTTTCTTTGGTGGTGGGGGTACGTAAGTTTGGAAGTAGAGTTGTATTAGTTATTGTTGAGTAGTTCATCTTTCGCTGAAGTTGTTCTAATTGGTTGCCTACATCGGTTGTGGTTTGATCTCGCATGCTGTTGTTAGTGAAATCCATTGATGTAGTTTATAAAGCTTGTGATCAGAATGAATTTGCATTTTACACAAAAGGTTTTTTAATTACTATTTTGGTAGGGTTGGTGTCTTAAAGGAATAAATTCAACTCGATTAATTTTTTCAAACTTCCCATTAAACAAAACGGTGATCAGGCATTCTTCTAATTAAAATCCAATGATAATTGCTCGATTGATAATTGCTCAATTATGATCTTGTTTTTTTGGTGTTGTTCTAACATCGGGTAAAGAACAAAACACATCACAAGTATTACAGATTCATACAAAAGTAATGCTGTGAGACCCCGACCCGATTCATTTTGGAATGATTAAGTGTTCGAATTATTTTGGAACCTTTGGAATGTTTTAAATACACCCTTGGCGTGTGTTCGGGCTCTGTTAAGGCTTGTTTGACTAGCATTTCGGGTGAAAACCCAATTTTTATGCGAAAAAATGCTCTGCCCAGCGGTTCGGTCGACTGGAGAGCTTCGCCCAGTCAACTGAACCGAAAAGTTGGAGTTCGATCGACTGGACATGGGGGTTCGGTTGACTGAACCGTGGCGGTGGGCCTTTTTGAGGTTTCCAGTAGGCTGTTCAGTCGACTGAACTGGGGGTCCAGTCAACTGAACTGAGAAAAAAATTGGTGTTTTTCTATAAATATCTGAGGGTGAGATATTTTGATGAAGCTTTCTTCCAAGCTAAGTTTCGGTTTTCTCTGTCTTCTTTCTAGATTTCTGAGGGGCTGGGGCTCGATTTTTAGCAATACGACTGCGGATCCTCGATCCTAGAAATTTTTTTGTTTCGTCGAGATTCAATTTTTTAGGCTTTCAATTTTGACTCGCCGAGGTAGAATTCTATACCCTATTACTGTATAAGTGTGTTTTATGTAATTATACGTGTTTTCACTGGGTAAAAAATACATCAAATGCTATTTTCATGTGTAACCATGGTTTTTGGGTTAAAGTGGGGTTTTTATGCCTTTTCTTGGTTATATGCATGTTTTGGGTACGTAGTATCCATAGTTTTCAAATGGAGGTTTGAAAACGGTGATTTGTGAAATCGGGTGAAAACGTCTTTTTGGAGGTTTGGAGCTAACCCGCGGGGCTGAGTCTCACCTTTTAAACGTTTTGTTGAAAATGGTTTTAGATCTATATTTTGATGGATTTGATCTCTTTTTATACATGTGTTGTATAAATCATTTTTTGGGTTTTCGTAGTTAAGTTACGGTGGGTTTTAAAATGTTCTCCTTAGATGTACCGTGACAGTGTGTGTGTTGAGTTAGGCTTCCATTGCTCCTCGGTGTAAGTCCAGAAACGTGCGCATAGTAGGTCCCTGCGTGCCTTCGGGTTAATCCCCGTAAACGAGGTTGGTGGACGCTTAGTGCCCTCGGGTGTGATCCCGTAAACTAAGTGGTTGTGTGGGTGCTTAGTGCCATCGGGTGTGATCCCTGTAAACTAAGTCAGTTACCTTCGTTAATAGCGTTATTGTTGTAACTTCGTATAGAACTTATCATTACTCAACCTACGGGTCGAGGGTAATGGACGAGAGTCTATAGTTGTTACCTTTGTCGATGTGGCAGAGTCGGTACATAGGACTACATTTACATCTTTCTCCTCGGCTGAGTGGCCTGAGTGGAGCTTACTGTTTTATTTACAACTTTTCCTTAACTGTGGCATGATATCTGTTAGGATGATATGCATAGTTTAAAGGATGAAAAATGTGGGGTTTTATGAGATAAAACCTTTTTGAGACTCGGGATAGTTTGACAGAAAACTTGTGATTTTGGAAAAAAAACCTTTTTGGCTCCTGTGGTTGAGCCCACGTGTGTGTAATTGCATATCCTGCTTTATAGTTTTACTGTCTATGTTCTATTGGTCTTCGGCTCATGGTGTGAAATTTTACTATAAAACCTTTTCAGGTGAGCATGAGGAGTTGACCTAGTTGTAGAGGTGATGGAAGACTTGCTGTAATTTTTCCTGTTTTATACATGTACTTTTACATGTAACGCCTGTGATGGCTGGTTTTGTACGCCTTTGGGTGATATGCTTATTCATGTATGAGATGCATGTTTTCAGTTTATGAGAGTGAACTGTGGGGATTTTTATCCAAATGATGTATATTTTTGAGTTGAGGGTTTTCCAACTACAAATCTTATTTTTCTCAAACTGTCTTTTAGAGGGCTTTCGCGTGACCCGGATGTTCGGGGCATGACAAATGCTTTTAAGTAAAATAATTAGATATCTATCTACAGTACTATATCATCAAGAACAAGTAGAAAAATGCAAACATCAACAAAAATGCTGTCCAACCTTATACTATGTCCAAAATAATATCCATCTTTATCCCTACGCCCTACTAATCATCTATAGGCCTTTTCACTGAAAATTTAAATCTTAAGGACGGGTACTAAGTTCTTATGTGAAGGGGTCAATGTCAGGGTGCTGAGAAATGAATTCTAGCAGGGCATGGGTTAGCCTAGTCCACTTTATGACTGGTCCTTGCTAGATGTGGTTATTAATAACCTTGTCAGTTTGGAGCAAGATTTGGGGGAGGTTGACTATCTCTTATGGTGCCTCTGTTTGTCATTTTGTTTTATTTTTTTCTATGCTTTTCCATATAATATCTGACTACGGCTTACCTGGTTGAATCTAGGTAAAATGGTTTTTTGTTTCTTATGTAGTGGAGAAAACCTTATACATGGTTGAATTCAAGGACTTGGTCTAAACAGTTCCTACGAGGATGCTACAAGTGGGTATGGTAGGGTGTTTTTTCCAAATGGGTCCATATTATCTAAGATCTGTACTTCTAAAAAATGTTCTGGCGGCTGCTAACTTAACCAGCTAAAGATACATCTAAACATTATAAGCACACAAAAGCATACAAAAGTGGTGTAAGTTGTCAAAGTTATATACTAAAAACCATAGATTTTGTTGGTTTTAGTATTTTATTTTACTTTATTCTTTAATAAAATTATTTTTTTATTTTTTAAGAATCTTAATGAGCAACGTATGCAATATCATTTCTTTGATGTTATGCATGGATGTCCTTTATTCTGTACAGTATTTAATCTGGTGTGTAGAGTACATCTTACACATAGAAGATCAGATTATAGGTTCTTGCAGAATATAAATTTTTGTTCACACTTTAGATGGAATTGGGCAACCATCAGTACGACTATAGCACAGAGTTTTAGTAGGCCTATCTTGGTTATGGGAATCTAATAATAGCAACGTCTACTGTTCTGACTCGCTGTGCTAATACATTTTGTATGTTTTGAACGGGACGACGTTGGGGTAATTAATTTTATACTAACTATATAAATTAATTCACATTCCAATGATATTATGAGTGCTTATACTCTTAATCTCAAAGTAATTATTATTTGTATATATTTAATATTCGTTATTTTGATTCATTAAAGGATGCAATCTTTTACGAGTCAATATTCCTGGTGAATTGGATAGCAGTATTAAATATATGGTGAATATTATTTATTGACGGAATCCACATTCCGATTGTTCGGGATTGACGATACCCTCTTAAGGAAGCTTATAAGTTTTGACCGGACCAAACCCTGCTGTTGGATTTAATGATCCAGCCGTCAAATAAGTTAAGCGAAAGGACTTAAGAAATTTTAAGAAGCCGATTAAATTAAATTGTCAGTAATTAAATTTAATTAGCAGGTATTGGAATCTCATTGTGGGAGATGAGTTAAACATTTAATAATAGGAGTTCGAATAATCGATTTTGAAAATGTGGCTGGGAGTGCAATTACGATTCACTAGTGGTATGAATTCAAATTTATGCTTTAATGAATTTGTCTTAGGGGTGGGTGAGTTTTCATAATTATATTAGAAATTCAAGTCATATTTACTCCACGGGTCCCTGGTGTAACCCTATATATATGCAGTTATGCTAACCCTAGCCTAAATTCCACACTTTGTGAATTAGGATTTTCACGTAAATCCTAAGAGGCTAGATTAGCATGTTCAAGATCACGATAAATCGCAGCCCACCCTATATTCGTGACTCACATCAGGAATATAGTAGAAGGCTTGATCGGAGCATCAACTCGGAGTTCTTCGAATTCATAGTTGTTGCAGTAACCGATATCGTTTTACCAAATATCAAAAGGTATAATCTATACTAACTGTGAGAGTTCGGATTTTATTTTGATCGTTCGACATCAAAAAGTTTTAACTAGAGCCTATTTCAACAATTGCCCATCTAGTATTTTTTTATAAAAAAATCGTATTCAAATCAATGATCTTGTCAGTTTGCCTTCAACAAATGGTGTCAGATCCATTTTGATTAATGAATATTGTTTAATCGAGGGATCAAGTAGTTTTAAAACTGTACTAACTTTATTTTACAGGCGTTCTAATCCCGATTTTATAATTATTTCTTTATTCACGTTTAATTGAATGGTTGAATGATGATTATTATTGGTTTTAATCATGAGGGTTGACCGTGATATGGGGCATAATCGGTGGCACCGGTGGTGGTTTGGGGAATTTCGGGCCATGAATCGCGATGGTTTTTTTACGATTTTGTGACAAGTTGTTCAGCAGGTTTTCTACAGGTTTTAACCATAAAAAGCAATAGCAAAATAGGTTCAAAAAGTAGCAAAAATGTAGCGTAAAATAGCCTCGACGACTGCGGTTCGTGCCATTTTCAGTGACTTTTGGGATATATTCGAGAGTATTGTTGAGAAATTTTTTAGGCACAAAACAGCACTAAAATATGGCTCGAAAATAGTACAAAAAGGTGAGAAAAATAGCCACAAACGGCAGCTCAAACAAGCTGCTCTAGCGGCGGTGGTGGGGGCCATTTGGGGCTGTTTCGATGGTTTTTCGAAACTATTTTTGGGCCATTCTTTCCAAGAATATTTTAGAAGCATATTGGTGTGAAAATAGTAGAAAATCAGAACCAAAACAACCACAGAACGAAGCATAAAGGGCAGCGGCGACAGCGGTTCACAGCGGTAGCGGCGACAGCCTATTTAAGCTATTTCGATGCTTGTTTTCAAATGATTTTTCGAACAAAAAAATAGTATATTTCATAAGCTATTTTTCAAAAAAAAATTGGGGCAAAAATAGACATCGAAGGAGGCGACAAAAGCCGCAACAAGACCCGGTGTGCGTTAGCGCCGGCAGCACTGATGGGCCAACGGTGGTGGCTATCCGGGGCGATTGTTTTTGGCTCAGATGGATCGGGATGGTGTTATATTTGTATAACACTGTGTTTCAAATAATCTTGACAGGATTTTGGATGCTAAAAGCTAATTTTTGATAAAGATTGGAAGATTATAGATAATCTTCAAACAAAAGGCTGAAACTCGATAGAGTTTCTATTTGATCATAAAATCGGAACATATATATCTTGCATTTATATTCATTTAAATTGCGTAGATGATATATATATATGTTAAATTTTCTGTTTATTTTAATTAATTCGAAAAAATTCAATTTTAATTAATTTTTGAAACGAAAAAATAAAATAAAATTTTCTTTAATTAAAATTAATTTTTTTTATAAAATTTTAGATATTTTATTTTGTTACAAAATAATACTTTTAAGATGATTTTTTTATTTAATTGGATATCTTGAAAAAATGTAAAATTAATTCTGAATTTTAAATTAATTAAAAAGAAATAGTTTAATTTTAATAAATTATTTTTTTTTTTAAAAATGTGTAATTTAAATAATAAATTTATTTGAAAACACGAAAAGATGGTTTGAAAAAATCGAGATCTTTCAGATCATGTGATTTTTAAAAATTAATAAATTTATTTGAATTAAACAGTTTTTATAACTCTCAAAAATATTTTTAAAAAAACTAAGAAGGAGATGAAATTTATTCACAGATAAATCTCATGGTTTCATCACTAGTTCGTAGGTGACGTAATTAATTTTGCGTGTTGGCAGTAAGGCCTTTCTCCCCATCAGACAGAATTAATTGCGGTATTGCCGGTATGAACCTCCTTCATAAATAATTCTAGATAATCGTTAGTATGGATCACTTCTCCATCTAAAGGGTTCATTGCGAAGTGATTGATTCGAAATTAGGTGTTGGTTAATTTTAATTACTAGATCGAAGATACGTCAGCTATTTAATTTTACTTGGCACGGTCTGTTATCTAGATAGTAAAAATTAATAAAAATTGACCTGTCTAGACAAATGATAGATAGTAGACGTGCTCCCATCATATCATGTTATTCACAGAGTACGAGGTTGCTGGCGAATTTTTTTTTAAATGGTAGAGGGAACTTTTTAAAATAAAATTCAAAATTTTGTTCGTCATAATTAATGATTTTTAATTATGTGATTCTCATATTTAAAATAGCTTTCAATTCACTCGCAGTTATACTCAAAGAAAACAAACTAACATGACCAAACTATGTAGACTGAAAAAGAAATTTGGATATAATTTGAACTACCGATGGTATTTTTAAGATGCTAGAAAATGTATTTATTTTTAAAAAGGGTTCTTCTTTTAAGCCGAAAAGCAAGAAGAAAAAAAAGATTCAGAAATAGGGTGACACGATTTTTAAGGTAGTTAGTAAGCCACAAACTAGTGTGAAAAAGCTGAAAGGAAGATATTTTCATTGCAACCAGACAAGGCATAAAAAAAAGCAATGTCCAGTTTTTCTCAACAAACAAAACAAGCAAAGTAATTTCAGTTCACTAGTTGTGAAAACTTATTTAGCAATGTTATTTACCGGTATCTGGTGTATAGATACGGAAGCCACTAATCATGTCTGTAATTTATTGTAGGCGTTCCAAGAAACCTGACAAATCGATGATAGAGAGATTTACCTATATATGGGCAATAATACCAGGGTGGCAGCAGTTGTACTGGGATATGTCACTCTCAGTTTTAGTGAAAATAAAATTTTAATATTGGGAGATTGTCTTTATGCATCGTTCGTTAGAAGAAATTTAATTTCGATTTCTAATTTGGTGAAAAACAAATATTTTGTTCATTTTAATTACTCTGTGGTTATTAAGAAAACAATAAACATTTTATTTATTTTGGTACATTGGTGAATGATCTATATGCTATATCTTTTATCTCTTCTACACTATAACTAACTGAATTAAATAACACATCTAATTTATCATATAAGAGAAATGATCCTTCTTTAATGAACCAAATATTTCTTTGGCACTTACTATTGGGTTATATTAATCTAAAAAGAATAACTAAACTGGTAGAAGATGGACCTTCTAATTTATTGAAAGTAGAAGCACTACCAGTCAGTAAGTCCTGCTTAAAGGGTAAGATGAGCAAGAGGCCCTTTTTGGCCAAAGACTATAGAGCTAAAGAACCGTTGAAACTGGTTCACTCTGATGTGTGTGGTCCTATGACTATTCGGGCTAGAGGTGGCTTTGAGTACTTCGTCAGTTTCATTGACGACTACTCAAGGTATGGATGCATTTACCTGGTGCACTGTAAGTTTGAATGTTATGAGAAATTCAAAGAATTCAAGACAAAGGGAGAGAAACATCTGGGTAAAAGTATTAAATCACTACGATCCGACCGTAGTGGCGAGTACATCTTTGGAGAGTTTAGGGACTACTTGTCATCAGAAAGGATTATATTCCAGTTGACTGCACTGGGCACTCTACAATTGAATGGTGTAGCAGAAAGAAGAAATATGACTCTTATGGAGATGATAAGGTCAATGATGAGTTATTCGAATTTAACTTATTCATTTTGGGGACTTGCATTAGAGACAACGACTTATATTCTGAACTTGGTACCTTCGAAGTCAGTACGTTCTACTCTCACAGAATTGTAGACTGGGCACAAGCCTAGTCTGAGACATATTCAGATTTGAGAGTATCCAACACATGTGCTAAAAGGGAAAACGGGTAAGTTAGGACCGAGGACAGAAGTCTATTTCTTTGTCAGGCATCCCAAGGGAATGGATGGTGGTTTATTTTATAATTATAAGGATCAAAAGATCATTATTAGCACCAATGCCCAGTTCTTAGAAGAGGGTTATACTATGAACCATAAACCCAAAAGTAAAATTATTCTAGAAGAATTGAGAGAAAACACCAGTAGAAGGGAAGAAGAACCACAAGTCACTAATATTCCATTGTCTCATCGTAGTGGGAGGATTATCAGGACAGGTGCAGATTCTAAACCATATCAAGGGCTAACATTAACATGCCAGACGAGCATGTGGGTAATAGTGCATAGGGTTCAGATTCTACATAGCGCGTTACTACTAGTACACAAATGTAAGTAGTGCATTGTCGTAGTGGGAGGGTTGTTCATCAACCCGTTCGGTATATATTCTTGAGAGAGTCTTTTGACAGGATCTCAGTAGAACTTGATACCGAACCATAAAACTACAACGAAGCACTCTAAGACAAATATGTAGATCTTTGGCAAAAGGCTATGAATTCAAAGACAGAATCTGCGTATTCTAATCAGGTCTGGGAACATGTAGAACCACCTGAAGGGATAAAGCCCATAGGGTGCAAGTAGATCTACAAAATGAAGAGAGGAGCAGACGAAAAGGTAAAAACTTTCAAAGCTAGGCTTATTGCAAAATGGTTCACTCAGAAAGAAAATATCGATTATGAGGAAACTTTTTTGCCAGTAACCATGCTTAAGTTTATCTAAATTCTCTTATCCATTGTGGCTCATTTTGATTACGGATTTTAGCAAATGGATGTTAAGACAGCTTTTTTTGACGGAAATTTTGACGAGTGTATCTATATTATTGGATCAAGCGCTTACCATCTCACCAAAATCCACAGGTGGTGGTGAAGGTGCAACTTTATTTTCTTATACTCATGAAAATGCAAAGGCCCGCGTCTATACGTGTTACAGGTGGGCCTAAGGGGCTTCACAGTGCACACGTGGCGCACCGACAAGATGGGCTGTCAAACACCAATAACACGTAAAGGGTGACCCCTTACATACTAGCGAGTCCCTTAAAGGAGATTCTGGCCTCCATAAAGCCAATAATTTCTCCCAAAAAGTACCCTGGGGAGACGCGAACCTGTAACATCATTTTGATACTAATTATTAGGATCAAGCACTTACCATCTCACCAAAACCCGCAGGTGGTGGTGAAGGCGTAACTTTATTTTCTCAAAGGGTACAATGCCAAGCGCCATAAGTCGACTGTGACTCAATCCAAACCCAAACCTCTGCCACATCAGGATGTTGGCCCAAACCTAGGTCAACAATCCCCCAAGCACCTACCCGCAAGCAGCATGCCATCCAGAGGAATCAAACTTGAGACCTTACTCTAATACCAATTGTTGGATCAAGCACTTACCATCTCACCAAAATTCGCAGGTGGTGGTGAAGGACCAACTTTATTTCTTATACTTATGGCAACGCAAATCTCCACGTCTATACGTGCTGCGGGTGGGCCTAAGGGGCTTCATAGTGTACGTGTGGCGCACCGACAGGATGGGCTGTCAAGCACCGATAACACATGGAGGGGAACCCCCCATGTACTAGTGAGTCCCTTAAAGGAGATTCTAGCCCCCATAAAGCTAATAAATATGGTACAACTAGATGGTTTCATAGAAAAAGGCTAGCAACACATGTTATGCAGGCTTAAGAGATCTATTTATTAATTTAAGTAGGCATCGACGTCTTAAAATACTCGATTTTATCAAGCCATAAAGTCTTATGATTTTAATCAAAGTTCATATGAGTCCCATGTATACAAGACGCATAAAGGAAGCGTGATGGTTTTTCTAGTACTTTATGTAGATGATATCTTACTCATTGAAAATGATGTGGGGGTGTTATCTTCGATAAAAGTATGGTTATCTAGGTAATTTGATATGAAGGACTTGGGAGAAGCTAGTCACATCCTTGGGATCAAGCTCTTACGAGATTAGAAACAAATAATGTTGGGCTTATCACAAGCAAAGTATATCGATGACTTGCTCCTTTTAGTATGTAGGATTCCACGAAAGGGTTTCTCTTTTTCAGGCATGGAATGACTCTATCCAATGATCAATGTGCTAAGACACCTAATGGATAGAGAAAATGAAGGCGATTCTTTATGCTCCGATAATAGGAAGCCTAATGTATGCTATGCTTTGTACTAGACCCGACATCTTTTTTGCCGTTGGCATGGCTAGAAAATATCAGTCTAATCCAAGATAGGAGCATTAGACTACGGTAAAGAATATAATCAAGTACCTAAAAAAATTAAGGATTATATGTTTGTTTACCAAGCAGATATTCTAGTACTTTTGGAGTACACAGACTCAGACTTCTAGTCAAACAAAGATTTTCGTAAGTCTACCTTAAGATATGTGTTTATCTTGGGAGGTGGAGCTATAAGTTGGAGGAGTATCAAACAGTCATGCATTGTTAATTTTACCATGGAGGTCAAGTACGTGGCAGCTTCGGAAGCATCCAAGGAGGCCATTTAGCTTAGGAACTTCCTGTTGGATCTAGATATGGTCCATTCATTTCAGTCAGCTATTACACTTTATTGTGACAATAGCAGAGCGATTGCAAACTCGAATGAGCTAAGATTCTATAAGAAAGAAAAGCACATTAAATGTAAGTATCAACTAATACGAGAAATTCTATAGAAATATGATGTTACTGTGACGAAGATTGAATCAGGGAACAGCCTTACAGATCATTTTACAAAGAGCCTACCGGGTAAGACTTTTGATAGTTATGCAAAGGGCATGAGAGTCAGATATATGGTAACATAGTTTTGAGTATAAGTGAGAGATTGTCAGGGTTATATTCTAAAAATCATAGATTTTGTTAGTTTTAGTATTTTATTTTATTCTTTAATAAAATTAATTTTGTCATTTTATGAGAATTCTAATAAGTAATGTATGTAATATCATTTCTTTAATGTTATGCATGGATGTCCTTTATTCTGTACAGTATTTAATCTGGTATGTAGAGTATGACTTGTACACAGAAGACCAAATTATAGATTCTTGTAGAATATAAATTTTTGTTAACAATTTAGATGGAATTTGACACACTATCAGTACGACTGTAGCACAGAGTTTTAGTAGGCCTGTATTGGTTATGAAAAACTGATAACAGTACCGTCTATTGTTCCGACTCGCTAAGATAATACACTTTGTGTGTATTGAACGAAATCACGTTAGGGTAATTAATTTTATACTAACTATATAAATTAATTCACATCTCAAGGTTACTATGAGTGCTTAAACTCTTAATCTCGAAGTAATTATTATTCGTGTATATTTAATATTCGTTATTTTGATTCATTAGAGGGTGCAATTTTTTACAGGTCAATATTCCCGGTGAGTTGGATAACGGTATTAAATATATGACAAATACTAACTATTGACAAAATTCATGCTCCAATTGTTCGGAATTGATCATACCCCCTTAATAAAGTTTATAAGTTTTGACCGAGCTAAACCCTGCAGGTATATTTAATTATCCGATCGTCAAATAAGTTAAGCGGAAGGGCTTAAAAAAATTTAAGAAGTCGATTAAATTAAATTGTCAGTAATTAAATTTAATTGGCAGATATCAAGAATCTTAATATAGGGAGATGAGTTAAGTATTTAATAATAGGAGTTCGAAAAATCGATTTTGAGAATGTGGCTGAGAGTGCAATTAGAATTCTTGAGTGGTATGATTTGGAATTTAAATTTTTATGAAATTGTCTCAAGGGCAGGCGAATTTTCATAATTACATTATAAGTTCAAGTCATATTTACTCCATAGGTCCTTATTGTAGCCATATATATATATATATATATATATATATATATATATATATATATATATAT
>JAOTRH010151395.1:0-13268 GCA_034768845.1 Heliamphora exappendiculata | reverse complement strand
GATGACGAAAACACATCCGTGATTCCTCCTTGTCTATCAGGTCTCACTGGAGAATCCTCAACGCTTGTGGAGCTTTCTTTTGACATCACAATAACTCAAATGCAAACCTCAAGGAATCACGAGGAAACAAATTAACAAGCAAAATGACGCACCCACACCTTCAATCAGTCATAAATGGACCGCAAATCACACTGTCAACTTATCTCCATAAAATAAGAAATATTGCAGTAGCCCTTAGACCCTTAAACCAGCAGTCGGTGAAAGACCTTCAAACTGAGAAGCACACAGTTGCCGGAACAGTTACCGGTCGTCGAAAAAATTGCCGTTCGCTGGAAAAGTCGCCGGAAAATTCGCAGGGAGCCGGAAAAGCGACTGAAGGTGTTTTAGGTACTGAGCAAGGACAAGAGACGCTGGAAATAGGCAGAACAGTGGTCGTCGGCGTAGAGCGGAGGTCGCCGGTGCTGGAGAAGGGTTGTCGGTGGGAGAAACAGGGTCGCCGGTGCTGGAGAAGGGTCGCAGGCGCTGGAAAGTGGGAGAAACAAGGCCGTCGTTGCTTCGTTGGTCGTCGGTACTAGTTTGGGAGGTGTGACAATGTCTTGTGGGGACAGTAGAAGGTGCGACTAGGGTTTTGGGAGGTCGTCGAGGTTTGAACAAGGGCGAAAGTGGTCGGAGGTGGCTGTGGCTAGGGTTTCGGCCTGGTTCAGTTTCGTGGGTGGTGACTATGGCGTGGCTGGTGACTGTTGTTGGCGTGGCTGGTGACTATGGCGTGGCTGGTGGCTGGTGGCTGGTGACTGTGGCGTGGCTGGTGACTGTGGCGTGGCTGGTGGCTGGTGGTTGTGGCTCGTGGCTAGTGGCTGTGGCGTGGCTGGTGGCTGGTGGCTGTGGCTGGAAGAGGGAGGCTAGGGTTAGGGTTTCGTGGAGGTTTCGTGGAGGCTAAGGTTTTACGGTGGCTCTGAGACTATGTTAAGAATAATGGAAAGCCGTACCCTAATGGGTAGGCGAGCTCTTATTTATAATCAATTTAGAGAACACTATTATAATCATACACCTACACACGCCGGATAATAATAACATAATAGTAATATAATAACAATAAGCTACTAACAGGTCTGTACCAGACCAGATATCGTACATGCAGTGGGAGTAGTCAGCAGATACGTGAGCAATCCAGGAAAGCAGCATTGGGATGCTGCTAAATAGATTCTGAGATATTTGAAGAGAACTAGAAAGGCATCTTTGTGTTTCACGAGAACATGATTGAAACTGCAGGGCTATGTGGATTCTAACTTAGCCGACGATATTGACAGTAGGAAGAGCACTACCGGGTTTGTCTATACTTTGGGTGGCACAGCAGTGAGTTAGGTTTCAAAGCTGCAGAAGATTGTAGCACTTTCTACTACAGAGGCAGAATATGTTGCTTTGACAGAGGCTGAAAAGGAGATGATATGGCCACAGGGTCTGATGGATGAGTTGAGTAAGAAGATTGACAAAAGGACGCAATACAGTGATAGCTAAAGTGTGATCTTTCTTGCCAAAAACTATTCCACTCCAGGACGAAACACGTACAGCTGCGGTATCACTTCATTCGCTCCTTGCTGGACAACGGTCAGTAGCATCTTGAAAAGATTAGTAGAGTGAAGAATACAGCTGGCATGTTGACTAAAAGGGTCAACATTGACAAACTGAAGCTGTGCTCGGCTTTAATTGGTCTTCATGGTTAGAAGACAGAAAGTTGGATAACATCGGCTTGATTGGTTGTGTTGGTGGTTTCAAGATGTTGGTGAGTTTGCTGGGATATCTCAAGGCTTGGAATTGATTTACTTCAAGTGGAAGATTGCTACAGATGAACAAAATCACTCCTGTGGGGAAGACGGATCGATCTATCTTTAGACGGATCGATAGGTCTAAAAGACGGATTGATCCGTCTGAAGCAGCTGCAAAGAAACCGAGAGGTGTTCTTGACCGATCGATCCGTCTAAAAACCGATCGATCAGTTTGTGTCACGCCCCAAAACCCGGGTCACGTGAATCACCCGAAAAAAATCCGTTTTGAGATACCAAGATCCATCAAAACCACCCAAGCCAAGACAAGTCCAAGAACGTAAACGAAAGAAATCTTAAAACCTTTAAAAAACGCACTTCCGATGGTTTATTTTATGTAAAATAACAGCCCAAAAGAATAAGGTCATGGTCACCACAATCCAAGCTTTAAAACAAACAAACAAGATTTTCAGAAAATTGCCCAGACCACTTGATCGGTTAAAAAACCGCTCGAGCAGTTCTTGCCTGTACACTATTTTTTCCTTAGTCTGCAAAACAACCAAGAGTATGGTTTGATCGCTCAATAGACCGCTTAGCTCTGGATCCTTTTTCAAAACCCAACTTTCACACACAATACTTTAACATTTTTCGACATTTTTGAAAGGTTTTAAGGCACTACCATGCCAACCAAAACATGCTAAAATAAGATTCAAAATCCTCCCTCGAGGCACAAGAGTTGATATAAAACATAAAACCAACCGAAAACGAGAACCTTTACATACAATATGAAAACATACAACCAACCTAGGGTTCCTCTTATAAGTATACAACCAACATGCATTGATAACCAAGCTTCAAGGCTAAACATGTCTTCAAGGCTAACAGATATAACTTCATTACATGATCCAAATACAAAACGGTATAAACAACTGATCGACAAAACTACTAAAAACAACAAAAGAGTTTTTGTCTTTGCCTCCTCCGGGCTCACCAAGACCAATCTATGTGATCAAATTCACCTGAAAATTTTTAAAATTTCACAACGTGAGCCGAAATCCAATAGGAATAGACTAGCATGAAGTAAAAGCATAACATGCAATCACGAATTATATGAAAAACTCGACATCACAAGTCTCAAAACGGTTTTCTATCCTTAAAACCACAAGTTTTCATATAATCCCATAACATCCACAGTCTATCAAATGTAAACAGCATGTTATTTCCAACCAGGTTTCCACAACCCACAATGATTCCTATGTATCGACTCTGTCGCACCGGAGACAAAGGTAACAACTATAGGCTCTCGCCCATTAGCCTAGGTTCGGAACATCCAATGACCCGCTAGGTAATGACAAGTTCTATACGGAGCTACAACAACAAACGCCTCCCACTGAGACAACCACTTCATTTACGGGAATTAACCCAAAAAAACAAAGCATCTACTTGAGCAAAATTTTTGAACTTTCACTGAGGTGCAATGGAAGCCCACGTACACATACATTGTTACGGCACATCTATAGAATCACTAAAAAGGCACACAACTCAACTACAAACACGTTTGTAAAATCACACTGCCATGTGCAAACGTTTAACGGCATCCAACCACATCGTCCATAAAACCATGAGAATCGACCAATATTTGCAAAATGTTTCCGCCATACAACCAAATCGTTTAAAAACCAAGGTTCAACCCCAACGGTTAGCTCCAAACCTCCAAAATCATATTTTCGCAGCATATTTATACTTTCACCCGGTTTTCAAAACTCTTCTTTTGAAAATCAAGCGCACTCACATCCACCAACTTTGTAATAAATCACAACGCATAAAAATGCTTTTTATCCAACTAAACGAGATTTAAACACAAAGTTAAACATTTATAACATTTTAAAACGGTAAAAACACATATAAATCACATATAGCACCCTTTTAAAGCAAGATAGTCTAAAATCCTACCTCCAAGGGATAAAAACTTGACGCTTCAAGCACCGGCGAGAAACCGAAGTCACCAAAACGCAATTCTGTTCAGATGAACGTGAAACCCACGGCGCGTATAGCAAGGATTGACTATCCCCATGCCAAGAGCCGAGCCCGGACCAAGCTAAAAGCTAGAGAGAAGGCAAAGGGTTTGAATGTTCTCTCAAGAGGGAAAGAAATAAGCGTGCGAGAGAAATTTCGGTGCGAGAACCAATGCCACTAACTAGCATTTAAGCACCCCACGCAGATAGACCGCTCGAGCGGTCCTGCCCAGAAAAGTTTTTCAACTTTCTGTTGCGACGTTCGACAGGACCAGTATTGAAACCAATGTACACTCTAAGCCAACACATGCATAAAACATATAGACACATACTTTTCTATAATGATTAAAAACGAGAACCAACATGTTACTTATATAGATAACAAAAACAACAAAAACTAGGTCTCACAATCTGAGTGCAAAATATACAATTACAAGCTGCTAAGGTTGCAGCCGTCGCACAATAGTTGGTTATGCTTTTGTTGTTTCCTGTTCCTCCTCTCCTAAAAACTCTTTTTCTTTGTAATCTTCAATCAATATAGTGAAAGTGTATGATCTCGTGGACATAGGCACGACTTGCCGAACCACATAAACCTTGTGTTTGTGTGTGATTGACTCTCTTTCTCCCTTCTTTGTTATTATTCCGTAGTTTGTGTATTTGTTGTTAATCTTAGACGGGATTAGTTATCGTGTTCTAATCTCCAACAATATGCACCATCCATCTCATGTGATACCATAGTGTAATATCATTACCAACACCATGATACTCAAGTCACTACATTTCTATACTAGGCCTCGTCAAAGGTTTCACATCAAAAAATGGAGAAGTTTTCTAGCAAAAATTGTATGTTGTTATTTTGCAGATATCTTACGGGAACATCCATTCATCCAACTTGTTTGTCTGTAAGATGTTTTTTGCTTTCCTAAGACAGATTTTCTTTCCTTGTTTTCTGTTGAAAGATATAACAACCAATTTCAATAGAATTAAAACTCAAGCAACCAATTTCTGTTGAAAGATATAACAACCAATTTCAATAGAATTAAAACTCAAGCATACAATCAAATAGAAAGAAGAAAAGTTTCAAAGGTACCAATATTAAACTTAATCAGGCATGACCATGCATTAACTACGAAAGCCTTTGAACGACCTTAACACAGGCAACCACTCTGGTTAACAAAACTTAGGAATACCTAGATTTATATTACCTTATACAATTGTGTTCTAGCAAAGAATACAGAAAAATGACTAAATTTCTAACGAAAATAATTTGCTAAGCAGCATAAAACAAATAACATGCCATTTGAAACAGAAAGTGTTTAGAAAATTGTAGGTTTCTTCTTTTTTGGGATAATTAAGTGCATAATAACCACACAAAAAAAGATATACAATGAGACTTAAAAGAAAGCCCAAAGGCTAACAAAATGATAGTAGGACAAGCCATCAAAAACAAGGGATACCTACACAAAACATTATCTCACAACCATAGAGGTAAGGTAAACTAAAAATCAACACAAACCCAATAGGAAAGGGGTCGAGATCACAACGCCATCTATACTCCGTCCTAATAGAGATATTAGCATTTTTATCAAGCAAGCCAAGGATTTTCAGTTTTTCAAACTGTAGGTTTCATTCACACAAATCATTGATCAAACTACATGCATTACGAAGAAAACAATTCAAATTAAACGATGGTGCCCTTTCAATCACTCAACAATAATACAACCATTTCCACTAATTGATCCAACGCATCGGTAAACACGTAAAAGGCCAAAACGCAGAAGAAAAACGCAACAACTTTTTAAAAAATGGAAAGAGAATTCCGATTAAATGCATATAAACGATCTTCTTAATCAAAAAATAACCAAACCCATTGCAGGAATTTGCAGTAAGACCAGTAATTTGAAACTCTCTTTCCATTAAATGATCTTCTTAATCAAAATAAACCAAACCCATGACAGGAATTTGAACCAACACCAGCAATTTGAGCTTCAGAGACGCAACGAGCTCGGGTTTTGATTCTTCGAACCCGGAAGCCGGTGCCGGAGGAGGGTCGACAACCGAGACTTCATTGGCAGTCGATCGGCGAATTAGGCTTCGCTTCGGAAGACGAGTGTTCTGTCCGCTATGTTTCAGAGCTCGGAGACTGTGAATCCGATGTATTTTTCTGGGATGAGAATAGTTAAGCGGCGAAGAAGGTGAGGAGGAGGAAGAAGAAGAAGATGGTGGGGATGTTGAAGAACGGCGAGAGAGAAGATTTGGAGATTGAAGAACGAGAGAAGCCATGTCTGTGGCTGCAACTAGCTGGGTTTTTTCAAAATGTTTTCGGTGCAGTTCTTAGGAAAAGAAGAAAAAGGCCAATCAGATCTTTATCTTACATCGTCATTGGATGGTCTGTGCTTTTTCGAGACTACGTACTTCAAATTCACAAAATTGCAATTGAAATTGGCTTTTAAACACCGCTATTTAGCAAAGTTTTTAGTTTCCGTTTTTTCTTTTTTTTTTTATTATTTTTAATTATAAATTATAATTTATTTTAAATATTAATAATTTTTATTATAAATTATAATTAATTTTTTTTATTTTAATTACATATTATAATTTTTACTAAAAATTCATAATTTTTATTATAAATTATAATTTTTAAATTATTAACAGTAATTTCATAAAATACTTTCTTAATAGCATAATTTTCTCGAAATTTATGGAGTCCTTTTCTAAACTTACAATTTTAACCTTTATTTTAAGTTGTGACTGACATATCTAAAAATTTGACTTATAAATGATTTAATTTAAAAAATAAAAGAGTTAAAAAAAAAAGCTAATAAATGAAAACGAAAAAAGCCAGGATTTGATTACATTTTTTAAATTTATAATTTATAAATTATTTTTAAAAAATAAATTTATAATATTTTAAAAATAAAATTACGTTTAGTGTACTACTTGAAAAAAAAAAAAAAAAGAGAGAGAGATTGTGAAATAGGGTTTTTGCTATTGGAGGGCCAATCCATTGGTCTTGCAATTCCAATCCTTTACCACTGGCTGATTATTTGCCAAAAAAATGGAGAAATCGAAGAGAGAGGGAGGGAGAATTGCAGGCAAACAACAATGGAAGAAGCCATAAATCGAATCGTCACAAAGCTCGAATCTCACCATTCTCTCGCCGACCCCAACTCTCAAACACCCATTTCCAAATCAACCCTTTTGGACCTCCAAACCCTACTCGAGAATTCCCTCAATGCCGACAACACAACCCACATCAATCGTCTCTACGAGGATGAGAGGCTGGATGCTCGACGACGACGATGAAAGCTCCGACGACAACTCGGCAGCGACGATGAGAGACCGACGACAATGCCAGATGCTCGACGGTGACGATGATTTGCGTTGCCAGCCCGTGTTTTCAATTTGTCAGAACTTAGTTAAAAATTTTCCAAAAGTTTGAAAACAAGTTTTAATTGTTTTCCAATTTTCTTGTCTTGAAGTTGCTTTTTAACTCCCTTTTTTGAAAACTATTTTATAAAAGTTGTTAACAAATGTATTTTCATTATTTTTGGGCAATAATTTTTTAAAAAGTGAAAATAAAAAGTACAACCAAATGGGAGTTTTTGGGATTTTTTTTTTGTACAGTAGAGTTTTTTTTGTATTTTATTAAAATATTTAATATATTTTTTACTTTTTGTTTTTTAAGTTATAGTATTTGATATATTAATAAGATTTTTTTTATTAATGAAGTTATAGTTGAATTTTTAATTAAGAAAATTATGATTATTTTATTGAACGATAAAATTTGTGTGTTTGGAATACATATAAGCTCTTTTAAAAAAATTTAAAAAAATAGTTAAGTCTTTAGATAAATCAAACAACAAAGCTTAAAAGTCAATTTTTTTTATATAAAAATATCTTTTTAGATAGTCCAATCAGGACCTTATACATGTTAGATAGTCTAAATTGGAATTGTGTGACTGAAACTGAGTATCGAACTATATTATATGATTTTTTTTTTTCGTAAATCAAAATTGGATCAATTAATTAAAAAAATCGAATCAAATTGCCAATTTGGATCAGTTTTTAGTTCAATTTTGTGAATTCATCAATTTTTTTTAACATATCTAACTGCCATAATCACCATGCTACCACAAGCACCATCATTCCACTGCCACTATGACCCCACCACCGCCTCTGTCAAGAGTTTGAGGTCTTGGGTTTCAGGGTGTTAGAGTTTGGGTGATTGAGGAGTTGTCTGGATCAAGGTCCTGGTCAGGGTTTGAGGGTTAGGGATTAAGGGTTTGGGATTTGGGGTTTAGTGTCGAGGTTAGGTTAGCAAGAATCTAAATGTCCTGTTATGCTTAAGTTTAGCAAGAATCTCCTTAACCATATATCTTCTTGAATAGCAACAGTACATGCCACATATTCTGACTCTATTGTGGATGAAAAAAAAACACACTATTGCTTCTTACTACACTAAGAAATGGCTCATCTTCCAAGTATAAATGCATAATTAGAAACTGATTTACGCTCATCTCTATCAGAAGACCCATCTACATCACAATATCCGGCTAATTTGAGGGTGCCACCTTGGTAGCAAAATGCGAGGTTTGCAATCCCTCTCAAATATCAAAAAATCCTCTTAACTGCTATCTAATGAGTAGCGGCAGGATTACTCTAATATCAGCTGACCATACCAACAACGAAACATATATCGAGTCTAGTACACATCATCGCATACATTAGGCTATCGACTGCACTTGCATAGGGAACATTTGCTATTTGTTTTTTCTCTTCTTCTGTTTTAGAACTTTGGTCAATGCTAAGAATCTGACATTTCTCTATTGGAGTATCAATGGGTTTATAATAGTGCACACAAAATCGTTTCAAAATCCTTTTTATGTAAGTTTCATAAGACAAATTAAGAAATCTTCTAAAACGATCTCTTGAGAACTTGACCCCAAGCACATAATTTGCTTGACCCATGTCTTTTATCTCAAATGTAGAGGACAACCACTTATGCGTGGCAATAATTAACTCCAAATCATTTTCAGCTAACAAAATATCGTCCACATACAATAAAAGAATTAGAAACTTATTCCCAATTCGCTTAATATACACACAATGATCTTCTTCAATCATCATAAAGCCTATTTCAATAATAGCTTGATGTAATCAAATATACCATTGTTTAGACATCTATTTCAGACCATAAATAGAACGCTTTAAGTGATAAACCTTGTGCTCTTAACCCTCAACCTGAAAACCCAATGGTTGATCCATATAGATCTCTTCATCTAATTCTCTATTGAGAAATGCAATTTTTACATCCATTTGGAACAATTCCAAATCTAAATGTGAGGCGATAGCTAGGATAAGGCAAATTGAGGCAAATCTCACCACATGGGAGAACGTCTCCTCATAGTCTACACCTTTCTGTTGGGAATAGCCTTTCGCCACAAGTTGGGCCTTTATATTTGTCAATTGATCCATCAGTATTGCGTTTAATTTTTAAGACTCATTTGTTACCAATGGTGTTACGCCTTGGCAGATGATCAACTAATTCCCATACATCATTCTTAGCCATAGAGGCCATCTCTTCATGCATAGCAGCTATCCATCTATTAGAAGTAGGTGAAATTATGGCTTATTGAAAAGAAGTTGGCTCATTAACATCCACATAAATGCTCATGAAAGACTCTCCTTCAATCTCAAAGCGATGATGGGAAACTATTCAGCGCTTGCTTTTACAAATTTGTAGATTGTGAGGTTCTTCTAATAGTACACGCCAATTAGGTAAAGGATCACTTCCATTGTCCTTAAGAACTGCTGGATAAAGATTTGTATCCCCATCAAGTCTCTAAGATGAAGATATCTTTTCAAGTGGTTCTTCTAACTCATAAAGCTCAAGATTCTTCTTAACTTCACCATTGTATGGAAAGTCATCTTCTAGAGAATCCACATCACGAGACTCTATTTTAGTTATTCCCCCATCCGGGTGTTCACCATACATGACATAGCCTTTAAAGTGTTCTGAATATCTAATAAAACACATTTATTAGCTCTAGGGCCCAACTTTTCATATTTATGAAAAGTGTTATAAACATACCTTGCAGATTCCCATGTATGTAAGCCTTCCAGATTAGGCTTCTCACCATTCCATAACTCATATGGAGTGGTGGGGATTGATTTTGAAGACACTCAATTAAGGATGTAGGTTGCATTTAAAAAAGCATCTCCCCAGAAATCTATTGGGAGATTTGCTTGTGTCATCATTGACCTAACCATATCTAGAAGAGTACGATTTTTTCTTTCAGCAACATCATTTTGTTGTGGAATTTCAGGAATCGTTAATTGCCTGCGTATCCCCTTTTTTCTCACATAATTCTTTGAACTGGTCAGATAAATATTCTCGGCCTCTATCAGTACGAAAAACTTTTAAGTTATTCCTTTTCTGATTCTCAACCTCTGCTATGAAGCTTTTGAAACAATCCAAAGCTTCGGAACGATGAGTTAATAGAAATACTAAGCTAAAACGTGAAAAATTATCTATAAATGCTATAGAATAGGATGCACCATGGCGTGCCTTAACATTCATTGGTCCACAGATGTTGGAATAGATTAGCTCTAATGGATGAGAAGACTTAGAAGCCTTACCAAAAGGCTTCATGCATGCCTTTCCAGCTAAACAAGGCTCACACATAGGTAAGCTTACTTTGGCAAGAGAGCCCAATAGCCTTTCTCTAGCCAGTTTAGCCATTCTTTCTTGCCCAATGTAACCTAATCTTACATGCCATTTTATAATATCATATACAATATCAGAAGAAGAAGAAGTAACATAAATGATAGAATTATTATTCAAATATGAATCCAAATCTAGCATAAAAAATCATCCCCTAAACTACCATGACCATAAAATGTTCCACCGAGATAAATAGACAAACTAATATCTTGAAAACGGAAAAAAAATCCTAACTTCAATAATGCTAAAATCGAGAGCAAATTACATCAGATAGTTGGTGCATGAAGCATCATGAAGAAGCAAATTGCACCCATTGCACATCTTGACCTGGTAGGTGCCAACTCCTAGAATCTCCATTGCCCATTATTACGCAATGTCTACCTGCTGGTACCCAACGATAATCTGTATGCCCAACTCGATCTCCTGCTACATGTTTTGTTGCTTCTGTGTCTACAATCCAACCAAGGAGAGAATGAGCTACAAACACATGTGAACAAACAAATATATTTAGAGAGCTAGAGTTAGGGTTTACCTTCTTCGGCTCAGTACACTCTTGAGCGAAGTAGCCATTCTTTCCATAGTTATAATATTTGAGTTTGGATTTATCTTTCTTTCCACCACGCTTGCCTATTTGACACTTGATTATACTGTCATCTTTTGGTGCCAGATTCTCAACTCTTCCTCATCTAGCTACTTTTTGCCGTCCTTTGCACTGGGGTTTGTATCCCCTGTGCTGTCCAACTTTAGCAACAAATGAAGCACTGCCGTATGCACCTATACGCTCAGCTTCAAGCTCTAGGTGTCGTGAGATGTAATCAAAAGTCTTGATTCCCTCATTGTGCGTTAGCACTAGTTTCACCTGCCCCCACGAAGGGTCAAGAAGGGACCTGATGATAGCTAGAACTTGCTGCTCTTCAGTGAGATCATTGTCGGTTGCCATCATTTCTCTGATCATGGCCGACATCACCCTAATGTGCTCAGTCATAGTGTGCTTTGAGTCCATCACATATTGATTGAACTTTAAAGTTAGGGCACGCAACTTAGCTATTGTCGTGCCTCCATATTTCAATTGCAGCTGGTCTCACATTTCTTTGGTTGTTGGAAAATTCTCAAATTCTCCCAGCAGATCATCGTGCATGCAACTCAACAAGGTATAACACGCACTTTTGTCCTTCTTCGCCCAATTATCATAGGCTTCTCGGTAACGGCCGTACTAGATAGTGGTCCCTGACCTAGGTGGGGTCATGTTACTGGTCAAAGCTCGAGCAATTCTTGCTCATTGAGAAGGTACTGAACCTACCTATGCCAGATATCATAATTTGTTTCATTCCGTTTCTCTTCCTTAACAAGATCGTCAATAATATTTTTGAAAACCATTTCTCTACATACATTGCACAAGAATTAATTAATTAATTAGGCACATATCTCAATATTTTATTCTAAATTTATTAGACCATTAATAGTTCTTTTCTACATTGTAAGATAGAAACTTTTGCATTTTAAGTGCTAGTAATCATTCCTCGTAATGTAAATGAGAATTAAACGTCTAATTAATTTAGAATAAAATATGGGGAACTACTCCCATTATCCACAAATCATGCATGTAAAATAAAATTGAGCCCAACTAGGACTCTATTGGTATTTAGTATCTCATGCCAAAATAATTCAGCATTTACAAAATTAGTGCCAAACAAATCCCTTTACAAGGTTTTGAATAATATTACATATAAATGATTACAAATTCAAAAAGAAACTTAATACATTAATTCTAATTGACATATAAATAATTAGGGATGACGCACTTTTTTGTATTCAAAGAATTATTTTGGAATGATAGATAATAAAATAAAATTTTATGAGCAAAAAAAAGTACCAATGTTAATTCTATTCAATAATATACATACCATATATTTGAACTAATCAAATGACGAGAATGAAAGTAATATATAAACACTTAACAATTATTTGATTTGAACTAATCAAATGATAATGAAGAAAGTGATATATAAACACTTAAAATTATTTGATTTAAACTAATCAATACCCAACACAAAACAAAAAAAACTAATCTTTTCGAATCACTACGGCACTACAATTTAATTCTTTGTAAATTAAGAATTGAACAACATTCAACAATTCTTGATGGCCTAAAAAAAAAACAGATCCACCATAACCTAAAAAGATAAAGATGGTGTTTACACCAAAAACTAATCCCTGCTGTCCAACCAATCAAAAATTTTCAATTTCAAAAGAAATTCTTTTAGGTGTTATTCTAGTTTCAAACTCATATATATTACTTGATTTTTAAAAAAAAAGGTGAGGTTGGAAAAAAAAGGTTTCCACCAACACAGGGAAGGGAATTCTTATTCTTGAAACCCTTTATTCTCTTTTAAACAGAATCTTGGAGAAGATCACATGCTTGCACTAATATGTTCTATTATTGTGGGCCATAGGGTTCTTGGTTTTCAGGGAGTTAGATATTTCGATTTGTTTTTTTAATTCAGGAATGGTATAAATTTAGAAATAAAATTTAAAAAATTATTTAAAAAATTATTTAAATAAAAATAATTCACTTAAAATGTGTTTCAGATCCTATTAATTAATATAAATTTTAACAATTTAAATTATTTTTTAAGTAATTTTCTAAATTCATTACATTTTTAATTTTGTTGGATAGTACAAGTAGTCACTGTTGGAATCTGTGAATTTCATTGGCCATGGAAATTCAGATTTCAAGAGCAGATTCAATTACAATTGGATTGGCCA